>QANZ01006845.1:182526-198323 GCA_003254925.1 Chamaecrista fasciculata
CCCCAAATCTTAGAACTTCAAACCCCAAACCACACAAACACCACCCCCAAAAAAATTGTCCATAAACCATACTGCATCATTCAAACACCATTATGAGTGACAACTGTCCAGGCAGCCCAAAAAGATAATATCTCCATTGAAGTCCAAAAACAGCTAACCCTAAGAAAAAAACCTCCTGTCTGATGAACTATATGAGCGACCGGGTAGCCCAAAATAAATATTATCCTCACTGAGGTCCAAAAACCCCCCAAGAAAGAACCTTTTGTCAGCTCTGTCCCATGAACCCCCCAATATCCGTGAAATCTCGTTCAATCTGATGCATTCCGCAAAAGAAAATTCCAATTAGCCCGGCAGCCAATATAGCTTTGAGGCTCTCGATTGTTATACACTTTGTTTTTTTTTTTTTTTGAGTCATGTTATACACTTCGTTAAGGAAAGAGAAAATGTGAATCTCTGATGATGTACTACTTGCCAATGCTCTCATTTTGAGCAACAAACCAGAGTTAAGTCAACCAACAAAAATTGCCAAACACAGGCCCATATTATATCAGCTTAAGCATAATCTGACAAAGCCTGGAGATTGCAAGAGAGGAGCATATTGAACTTAGATATCAATCATAGCCTGGACAACTGTCCACCAGTTACTTCATCGGGAGCCTGGATTAGCATCGCCTCCTAGATATAACCCACTTGAAATGAAAAGACTAGAATACCATCAGGCATTAATTATAAGATAGGCCTTCTGATTCTCAAAGGTTAATAATATGCCTTTTTAAAAACTAATCAAAAAGGAATCAGAGCTAACGTAGTGTAGAACTTTATAAAATAAGCTTAAACAGGGCCAATAAAAAGAACAAGGGATTAAACCTAAACCCTACGAATCAAGCACCAAGAATCTATACATCCTATCTTCATCACACAAAAAATGAACCTACTTATTCTTCTGCACTAATATTTAATCTTGTGGGGAACAATTATCAAAGATATATTACAGTTAACTATCAGAGTTCAAAAGGCACTATCAACATCATTAATTAAAATGACACAGGGCTCGGAGCCAGAGAGTGATTACCTGAGAACTTGTGTAATTAACACCTTGTGGAAAAGAACCTTGATGAGTAAGCTGTCAATTTCATATAATATTCCAGCATAAGATGATACACCAACAAAAATAAACGTCCAGTAACAAAAGCATAGTTCATGAAGATATAATCCACCTGAGCATTAGGACTTGGTTGAACATCTTTCTTGGCAGATGCATCCCCACCCTTAGCAGAACTCTTAGTATCACCCTGACAAGCCATAATTTGAAATCACATTGATATGTAATAAAAATCCAACAAAATAGTGTGAAAAGTATTCGACAGTTAAAGAAAGATTAAAATATACCTCCATCTGCAAATTCCCAATCGCCCAAGAGAGAAAGCCAAAAACAAAAATGAAAACAATACATCAGTAGAAAATCAGTTTAATAGAATAATATGCAGTGTAGATCATAGGCCCCAAAACTTATATCAAAATGGTTTAATAAACAGACAAAAAAATTGGAAACGGTAAAGAGCTCTGATTTGATCTGCCAACAGTTTTCCCACGTTTAACAATCTCTAACAAGTAACTGAAGGAAACTGTAAATTTAAATTACCTCTCTGTATCTAGCTAGGTAAATCTTGAGGGGTTCAATATAATCCTCAAAACCAAGAGTTGTCATCGCCCAGAGTAAATCATCACCATTAATTGTCTTCCTCTTCTCTCTCTGACACTTATCACTTGCCCTACATCACAAAAGTTGCAATTGATTAAACCGCGAGAGAAATGGCGAATGGTAGAGTGAGTCTATAGAGAAAGGAAGAGTTGAAGTTTATAGATGTAGAATGAAGTAAAAGACATACTCGCTGGTGATAAAGCTGATGAACTCAGAGACGCATTCCTGGACGGTCTCCTTGGCGTCCTTGGCGATTTTTCCATTAGCAGGAAGGGCCTTCTTCATAATTCGGCTGATATTGGCGATGGGAAGGTACCTGTCCTGCTCTCGGACATTAGAGCGGGGGCTATGGTCACCGCTGTCATGGCTAGCACCGCCTGGACTGGAGGGAGCATCAGCCATGGTCGCCGGAACCCTAAGGAAAAAGAGGGATCGGAGAAAAACATGGAAAAAAGTGAGGGAAGAGAAAACCCTAGATGGAGGGAGAGAGAGAGAAGGAGAGGGGAAATGAATGTGAAATAAAAAGAAAGAAAATAAGGATACCTGGGATGGGAGTGAAGAATTTGTATTGGGCGGGAGATTAAAGATGAATGAATGAATAATAGAATAGATCGGTGAGAATGGAGAGTGATCGGACGCTGGAGAAGAGAGGACAATGGAGACGATTGAGATGCGAGAGTGAAGCCTATCAGCACCGTCCGTTTTGTTTTTTTCACAACAAAATAGGCCAAATTTTTTTTTTTTCGCAAATTAAGCTGCCTATCACTTTTGTCAATCTTGAGAAGGATGAACACTTCACTTTGAGGGCGTGTCGCCGTGTCAGACACGTGTCAGTGTCCGACACTCGTAAGACACCGACACGACACATATTCATAAATTTTAAAATATAAAATAATTTTGTGACTTTAGCATGACATATAAGAGAAAATAATAATACATATGACGTATATTATGAATAAAACTTGTAATTTTTAATTTTTTCATTAAAAATTATGAATATTTAATTATTTATATATATAAATATATGACGTGTCGTGTCGCGTAATATTGAGAGTTTAGCGTGTCGCTGTATTCGTGTCCCGTGTCCGTGTCAGTGTCCATGCTTCCTAGGTCAGATCCAGCCTAAAATCAGAAAATTAATTTATAGCCAATAAAGCCGAACAAAAACATTTTTACATAAATTTTACACTTCACTTTCTCATTGATTTAAAATAAATAAATAAAACCAACAAGTGGTTGGCCCAAGTGGTAAGTAACTTGGTGCCGCTTAAGTAAGGTCCTCTGTTCGAGTCCTTGTGAATGCAGTTATCCTTGTTGGGAGACTCACTCACCATAGCCAGGTGTGCGACCCGGGTTGAGTCCGGATTAGTCGAGGAGTGGCCTCGGATATCGGGCAGGCAACTAAAAAAATAAATAAATAAATAAAACTAAATTGAGAATCTAACACTGTTTGACCCCAACAAAGAAAACTCATTATTTAACAAGTCTTGAGCTGGCCTCATCAATTAACAAAAACGATCTCTCATTGCTAACTTTCCAATTTTCATATTTATATAAGGTGCATGGTTTTATTCGCCTAAGCACTTTATATGTTAGTATTTTAAGACTTCTAATTATTCGTTAGAAAAATGCTTTATTGAAGAAAGAATTACTTATCAGTTATCAATTCTCTGTGGACTTTATCCTTAATCAAATGACTGATAAAGGTAGTCTAACTTCACTACCAAATTTACGAAGATTTTCCTGGTAATAAACTTATATATATATATAAAAAAAAAAACTTCAATTTGGTCCTAATTCTGGGATCTCTTCACATTACAGACTTACAGCGCCTGCTTCATTCAAACTGATGAAGCTAAAACAATTAATAAAGGGATTCGGCTAAAGTCCAAAGTCAAAAGAGTGGGCCAGGGAACCACACAGACACAGTATATGAGGTTTTCTTTTTTAAAAAAAATACACTTTTTGAACATCAACATTATTTTATGACACAGACCTATATGTGAGCTCGAAGGCAACATCTCTAGTATAGCTACAAGAATCACGGCTACTAGATCCTAATAGACCTTGGAATCAGCTGAAAAATATTTTCTGCGCTTATCAGCATTTCTAATATATCTTGTGGGCGGTGGTTACAAAGGCATATTGTCACATTTACAGGGCTCCAGATCGCAGCAAGGGCAAGACACTTCCAAGTTCCATGCCTCACTGGCGGCTGAGCAAACGGCATCGTTGCAAATTTACCCCACCTAACTGTAAAAGCCAAAATGAGACGTTACAGACCAAAATAGGTAAATTATAGAAATCTACAGAATATGAGGTAACTAAAAATGCATACCAATCAGCAAAATTTCCTGGTAGTTAAGCAGGTTGACATGATAGATCATGTGTTTCCCTTTTGGCTGCAATTCCTGCGGTAACTTCAACTGTCTTGCTATTGGCATCATATGATGACAATACCTTCCTCTGAACAATGCAACATGGTGAACAAGTCCATCTCAGATTCATAGATATATCACATAATTCTTCATTTAAGTTCATTTGTAAACCAAGATTGATGACAGATGAGATGAGATGACAATAAAATTTAGTCAAATTAACCAGCAATTGTGCTGAAACTAATGTTAAGTTTGATGTTTTCATTTTACAATCATCTGAATAACTGGTTACGGGGGATTACTAGATTTTTCAGATATTTCAGTTAGCCTACATTTTTTATTTGGTAAGAATCAGGCAGTATCCTCTAGTCTATATTCTATATTTCAAGTCCTCACCCAAAAAGAATGGCCATTATATATTTAATTATTTATATATATGAGGATTAAAAATGGTATGAATTAACTTTTACTTCTATGTGCAAATTGTCTTCTCTCATCTCTTTGAGCTCATCTCTAATTTCTCCTCACTTTCTTTAACAACTATCTACAAGGCTGCATTAACACAACTATTCACTGCTCACTTTCTACATAGTCAAAAAATTGAAAACCTAAAAACTAATGTAGAGAAGTGAGCTCAAGAATGATGAAACACTCAATTCTGACTTTAAATGTTAACTTTTTCTTTTCATCATTTCATTAGACCTGCAATATTATGCCAATTAAGATGGAATTTGACGTGCAAAATATAATATCAATTCTTGCAGATACTGAGGACGATCTACACAAATACTTGAAAACCAGAATAAACTGCAATAGAAATCGATATTGAAACTTACATAGGGTTCAAAGTCGGGGCTAGACAAGTTGACAGTGAGATTTCTCATTAACAACAAAACCTGCAGAAGACCACCAAATATAATTTAACATTTGTAAATTTGCACTCAGCTCTGAAGAAAAAAATAAAAAGAAGTTCATTAGGTAATTAATCATTTTCTTTAACCAATTTCCTATTCTTTTCACAGCAGGCAGAGAACAGGACTAGGGCAGGAGCGGGAAAATAAGTTTGGGAGAAACAGGACTTGATATCACAACTGAAGGAACTTGGAACAACTACCTTCATAAAGACTGAATTCTATGACTTAAAATCATCATAAAAATGCAGCTCGTGCATCATTTATATGATTGTAAAGTGGGAATTTGATGGTCAAGCCAAAAAAGAAGAGGGTTTTGAAGGTCAAGCCAGCAACAGAGAGAGAGAGAGAGAGAGAGAGAGAGAGAGAGAATTCAGAAGGTAGTGGGGTTCATGATCATTCTACTTGACCCTAGCGTACTTTTCTGCACTTTATTTCCTTAGATATATTCCCCTCTGTTTTGCTACTTCTATCGTCCACATTCTCTTGTATAAAATGCTGCTCTTTTCTTTGACCCATAAAATAAATGATGCGGCTCTTTTCATTTAGCTTCTTTACATGCAGGTAGAAGAGTTTAGCATTTTTCATATGTTAAATAGTTTCCATCAGTATAAATCTCTACTCAACACAAAGACTACCAATACTCAATCACATAAATAATGTGCTCATTCATGCAATCCCCCGGGAAATTTAAATTTCAATTGAAAAGAGAGATGTCAAGATGCATTTGTTAGTTGCGTGACTAACAATTATCGGGCACCAAATTCATATCCAAAAATATAAGGTCAAATCAAGTGGGAATACACATGACACTCTGCATAATTTAGTTCATTTTGGTACTATTCAATTTGACATCCTAATCTGTTTATACAGCAAAGCTTTACCCATTGCTTCTATTGATAAGTTAGGAGATGCATCCTATGGATCCAAGAATATGCTGATAGACATAATATAACTTACAGTTTCAAAATTTATAGGGTCCATTTCCTTCAGCTTCTGGACATGGCCTTTTGTATCTGGATCAAAAACACTTCCAATGAAGCTGTAAACCTCAGCAAAATCTGGTAAACCTGTTATATGTGGTCAAAATGACCAATCATCAGCCGTTAATAATAATCATTCGGGTCAGGAAATAAATTTAAAACACAGATTAAATTTAACGTAGAAGTAAATTATTACCATGAAGCACCGGAGCTTGTTTCCCTTGCTTTGGCATGTCAGAACTTTGTAGGATTCTAGTAGAGCTTCCAACACCACTAAGATTGCTATTGCTAATCCTTGCTATCCCCTTTGATCCAATATCAGCTGAATCAGTAACGTCATATTTATAATAAGTGGTGGAAAGTTCCCTTTAGTTCAGCCGTGTAGACTGTTTGTATCAAAGTAAAAACAATAGAAATAAATATGCATACCTTCATTTCCATGAAGGGTGGTGAGTTCATCCTGACAGGGTATGTATTTGTTAGATCCAGTGTTGATGAGCATGGAAGTTTCATCCCATGTGGCATACCCAGGTGCGAGTGTATTTACTGAAGAAGCATAAGCCATGGATGCTGGTAATGGAACCAAAACTGCGAACCGATAATAGAAGGTCATGGGTGGGGAAAAAATGGAGCATTTAGGAATAGAATAACATAATTTCATGCTGTATTGTAGAAACATACCATTCTTTGGCGCCTTTTGTGGGTAAGGATGAGCAGCTTTGCGCTTAGGACGAGGAGGAGGCACGTGTGCTATTGTGCCATTCTTTTGAACTTTTAAGAAGTATTTCTGGGCATGGCTTCGTATCTGGAAAGAAAAAAGGTAAATAAACCATAAGTTAGTGGATCCTATGCACTGTAGTTTAGAGAGAGAGAATCGAGGCCTCGTGACTAACCTGAATGACTGTTTTTGAACCCACAAAATCTTCAATTTTCTTCCAATCTCTGTCAAACCTAAATATATGCAGATATATGTGAGTAAATGAATTGCAGAGTTGAATTGGGAAATTACTTGTGGATGTAAAAGAATGCTGCAGAAGTAGTTAATTGAGGAATAGAAGTAGAAAAAGGAAATGAGAGAAAAGAAGAGGGAAGACTAACAGTTGAAGAGCTTCGAGAAACTTGTCGTGCTCTTCCTCGGTCCAGCTTTCCCTAGACTTGGTAATAGTATAGGGCTTCCTGACCTTCTTGCCAGAGGCATCCGTGGGCGTTGTTGATTGAGAATTACAAGTTCCGGAATTCATCATGCTGCATAGAGGGAATGAGTTCCGACTTCGGAGGTAGGAGAGAGAGAAAAAGCAAGAGAGAAACTCAACTCCAATGTGGCAGCCTGCTCTGTTCTGCTCTGCCTAATAAATCAAATTTGTGGTGTTGCTTCTATGTGCGGTGCAGAAATTGAGGCCGTGCAATTCTTACTTACTGTTGGTGTTAGGTTAGCCCCATTCTATTCAAATCGATCGATAAATATAATCATGCCTCGAGAGACACACTACTACCCTGTGCTCACTTACACCCTATATCATATTCATCATAGGATTGGATACAAGAGAATAGAATAGAATAGATGTGAGGGTGTGAAGGAAGGAGTATTGAATTGGTGATAGTGCGCGAAGCAGAGAATGAGACAGTGAGCGGTGACACGCGGGAAATGATCAAAAAGGAGTGGGTCCCACATTAGTTTGCTGATTGCTACGTGTGCGTCTCTGCGGTCCACTAATACCATGACCCACCATGCTTACGTGTCACTCAGTATTACTAATACGCAGGCCTTGCGTGGGCCACGAGGATCTTGCGCCTCCCAACAATTTGTTCTATGCTTTCTTTTTCCCTTTGCCTTTCGTTGTGGTGCCTATTGGATAACAGATAACTCAACCTCAACTTCCTCCTTCTGTCACCATTTTCCTACACACACTTTTCTTCCAACCAATCCTACTTCGATACGTGTATTCTTCCTTCTCTACTTCTTCTTCTCTCTCTCTCTCCTTCATCTCTCTTTCCTTGCCAAACCACACATCTCACATCTCCAACCTTTTCTATCCTATTTTTTTTCCACTTTGGACCCAAGTACACACACCTTCACGATTCATTACCCGTCACGTGGGATTAATTACAACGTGCCATACCATACCAGTTAGTTAACACTTAAATAGTAGGTTATAGTAGGTTAAAGTGTACTTTTGGTTCCATAACTTTTACAAAAGTCTCAATTTGGTCCCATAATTTTTGTTATTGCAATTTTGGTCTATAACTTTGGCAAAAGTCTCAATTTGGTCCCATAACCTTTTTCGTTGCAATTTTAATCCCATAAGTTCTGAAAACGTCCCACCGCTGGTCCCATACAAACTGATTTTCATCAATTTTTTGTCGTTAAAGATGATCTGACATACTGAGAATGACGACGTGACAAATATAGGTGAAGTGGATTTAACCACAAATAATGGGTAGAAATCAGCTTGGGACCAACGGTGAGACGTTTTCAAAAGTAATGAGACCAAAATTACAAAAAAAAAAGTTATGGGACCAAATTGAGACATTTGCCAAAATTACGGGACCAAATTTGCAACAAAAAAAATTATACGACTAAATTGAAACTTTTGTCAACATTATGGACAAAAATACAGTCTAAATAATATTTAGATCCACACCATACAAAACATGGTCTTCCGATCCCTATCAACAACTTCTGCCTATGTCCAACCTCAAGCTTATCCATATCTTAAACAAACAATTTAGTTCTTTGATTAAGACCTAATTATATATATGACATTTATTCTAATTAAATTACAAGAAATAGGAAACACCTAAACTAATAATCTCAGTATATTTATTAAGAATATTTCATTAATTCTGACTATATTTTGAATTTTGAAATTTAAAATAATAATAATTAAAATTATAAATTCTTATTTTTCCTTTAAAGTTATTATTAAATATAGGTACTTTAAGAACACCCTCAATATAATATAATATATATAATATATACCAAAGCACCGTTAATTAAATTAAAACTAGAGTAGTCCGGAATGGGTAAATAATAAATTCCAACAACGTTGTCCTTGATAGTTGATAGAGGAAATTGTTGGGGGCGTAAGGTAATATTAAATTAAGCTTTTTCAGGCCAAAAAAAAAAAATTAAGCTTTGGACTTAAGGCAGGGAACAGAAGACACGTGTTAAAGAAATGGGTGACGTGGCATAATTTGAGACTGGCAATAAGCAGGAAGGATAAGGAAGAGGAAGACATTGATATTGGCGTACACACAATACACAACACATGAGTGGTGTGCAACACAGGGCAGCTCGGAATCGCAAAGGGAATCTTCGTAAATGGATATTCAAGTTCGGATTCGAAGCATTATATGTCATCGCTTCTGCTCTGCAAACCTAAGATCATCATCATCATCATCATCATCATCATCTTATTCGCCTTTCAAAAGTTTCTGTTCTACAAAGGACTTCCGAGAAAACGGTGATAAGGATAAGGGTACACTTCTCTCTCATGCTTCTTCATTTTCCTGATTTTACAAATTGTGAATTCTTTTCTGTTTTCAATCGGCTGCCTCCTATATATATGTTGTTTAAAGCTACTGTTTCAATTTCTTAATTCCGTCCTTAAATGCCTGATCTACATTCCATGCTCTCGGTAATTGTTGAGGTCATTTCCTGTAATTGGTCAGAAATGATTTCGGTGTGTAACTGAGTCCGGAAATGGCCAATTTTCCAATTGAGGCCAGAAAATAAATCAGCGAGAGAAAGCCGATTTTTGTCCGAGCAAATATATGTTAAGTCATTCCTGATTATTCCTTCTGCTTCAGCTTAGATAGGTGCAACTTGCGTGTGTCAGTTTTCTAGTACTTAACACTTAGTAATACTGATCGTAGTAATCTCTCAGATATCATTTGCTAATTGCTATCAATCTCTCCCAATGCCTACAATCTGTGGTAAATTTTATCCCCTTTCCTTTAGGGGCTTCTATTATTGTGACCATGTAGCATGTAAGTTTTATCTGTTAGATTTATCATTCTTGAAAACATAATCAAAGTCTTTAAATCCCAAGTTCTTGAAATCTCATAACTTTTACAACTAGACAAAGAATAAATACTGGAGTATTGGAGGAAACCATATTGTTCTTGATCTCGATCTTGTTAAATTGGTTTCTTTAGTGATGGAAGACTCAAAGTAATTGTTCTCTGACCTAATTCTCATAAAGTGTTAACCCTTTATGGGCAGAGAGAGGACCAACTTAAATAGGTTTTAAGCTTTAATCTGGTACGTCCATCAAGTAACCAAATATACGGCTGAGATATATACGGCTGAGATCTATTCAGCTATTAAAATATCTTTCAAACTTCAAACATAACCATAATATCTTTGATCACTTAATATTAAAGATATCATTATTTTTAATCATATAATATCAAGAATAAATGTTAATACTATTATTTATCTATTTATTTGGCCACATTCTAATATTATCAAGTGCTTTGAAGTGGAGTTTCTAAGTTACTTCTAACCCAGGAAGACTCACACTACAAGTGTTTGCTAAATGTCCCAGGTGACAAATTCTCAACAGACTGGGACAAGGCATGGTCAAACTTCAAAAAGCGGGGGAGAAAAACACTATTCTCTCAGTTTTCTCCAGACAAATACGTGAGCTGGAATCCTAGGAGATCAGACTTCCCTATCTCAGAGGAGGTTGATCCTATCAAGAGAACAGAGAGATCAAACCTCATGTTATGGACTAGTCCTGGTTTTACTTTAGTTGGGGCAATTATAATTGTCTCATTCCTTTTGTTATATACCATTCTTGCACCTGTCAAGTGATCTTCTTGGCTGGTCGCTCAAATGTAAACAAACAATATGGTTTCACACCAACTGTAAATTGCTTACCACTGTGGTTGCTGGCCTCTTGCTCTTTGTCATGTGGGTTCATCCACCCGAAACAATTTGTATCCTCAGAATTATTGTTCCTTAACTTTTCATATTCAGGAATTTCCTGGGTTGGCGATAGAACAAACTGAAGTCAAGTGACAATAAGATGCCTATAGTACATGCCTACCAGATAATGTACTTGCTTGACCTACTGTTCTGTGTTCTTCCTAGATTTTTTAGCAGCTGGTGATTCTATTTCAGCTAGCTTTATTTTAGGGGATCATATATAATGAGTTGTATACTATACGTTTTGGCTGAGGGTTGAAACTGAAGTAGCTTCATGAACAATAGTTAGTCACAACTCACAAATACAATGGTTTGTGAACAACTACTTCACTGCGGTATTTGGAAGTGAATTAATGGTGTAACCAACCCATGTGATGATCATTGTATTTTAAAATATTTATCCTACATTGCGACGTATTCAGAAGAAGGAAGTAATGAGCAACGGTGAGAAATCTTGAATGCGATAAGCCTCTATTTATTTTTCTAGCAAAGCAGAAATTTTCATTGTTTCGAGATAATTGTTGGATTGCTACGAATTCTGATTTCCAAAATGCAAAATTTGAAATCCCTACAAATGATTTTGTTCGTTCTCTGCATTCGCATTCCTTTATGCATTGGGAAAAATCCTTGTGTACAATGTGTTTCATGCCCAAATCAGTGAATTTCATAGTTGACATGCATTATTAAGAAATAGTTAATCCACAAATGTTTGTGCCGTCTTCACCAGAAGAAGACACCTGTGAGACATGTCTGCCTTCCTAAATTAGATGACACTTTCGGGTCTCCTTCATGGCAGACAATAAAACAAGAGGAATGACCTGACTTAAGTCTTCAGTACGGTCTTATCCTAATATGTTATAATTATCAATTTATCATATATACTGTTTGGCTGTTCCACTTAGAGATAACCCCTTGCCTTGATCACTTGTTGAATCCTCTAATACCTGTGACTTCAGTCAGTACCAAAATAAAAAGTCTTCTTCCCACATATTTTTTGCTTTGCACTTTTGTCCCTCACAACACTTGGGAGAATTAACTATCTCTCTCATTGAGTGTCTCTGGCATAGACTGCAAGCGTCTTGGGTTTTCTCTGTTTGCTCAAAATACACAAACAAACATGGAAAGAAGCGATGAAGAGAGTGGTTCTCCGGCAACCAAGACTGTTGTTAGGCATCTTCCAAAAAGAGGGCAGATAAAGGCTAAAATAATGACCAAGTTTGTGAGGATAGTGGAAGATTCAGGAAGAGCATTGTGCAGCAAGGAAAAAGTGAGAGATGAGCCACATCCTTCAAAAGCTCACCATTCTAGTCAATAGTCACACCTAATTCCGCAAAGCCCATTGCTCTAAGTACCTCTACTAATGTCTCTGGCTGGGTCTTCAATAATTGCAGGCCACTTCTACTCTTCCCTTCTATAGGGCTCTTTTTCTCACTTTCTCAACTCAACTTTCTCTGTTACTTGTAAAGTTGTACCTTTGCTTATGCTTCAATAATTGAATGGTTATTATCATTTCGGCCGAATTGTTGGATTGAAAGAACAAGAGGTTTTTGTTAAACTTATTAGTTTCTGCATGCCATGGGACGCTCTTGAATCTTGATATTACCTACCTAGTCTAATTTGGGCGAAAGCTCTCTTGGAACTTCAACCAAAAACAAAGAACGGAATCCACCGAGTTGCTTCATCGTGTTACTTGTTTTCCCATTGTTACCCAATGCATTTGGCTAGGTTTTGTAATAGTATCATTTAAAACTTAAAAGTAAACCCAAAAATAAGGATCTTGGAAAATTTTCAACGAATACTAGTTAACATAATCAATGGGCTTTAACACTCGTGCACTTAGGCACTGGAATGTTGAATTTGGTATAGTCTAAATAGCGATTTTCTGACCCTTGTTGAAAAAACATGTATTTCTTAAACAGGTAGGGACATTTGGTTCCCATAATGGCATGCCTTATTGTTCTTAAGCAAGGCCATCGTACGTACTTAATAGTCTCCTTGCAAGTTAGGCATGTTTGCTTGGCACCTTAAAGGAAAACATTTAGAATTGTGTCACTTATTTGCCAAGACTTGTAGCGAAACCCACTAACAGGATGGACATGGATCCTCTGCATTATTATTTTGGTGCATTTTGGTGAAGTTTTGAGAGAGAAAGAGAGAGTTAGAGAGAGAAAAAATCAGTGGGACCCACACATCATCACACTTCTCCCTCTACCTCTTCCATTCTCTCTCTAAACTGCAAGAACTTTACACTTTAGAGGATCCAATTTGCTAACAGGATGGGACTGGATACTATATTGCAAGGTTCAAGCGTTAATAGCATTTTAATTACTTGTTTTGTTCTAGATTTGACAGTTTTTATTTTTTAAACCAAGTTTTTTTTCTTTGATAAAATAAACCAAGTTTTCATTCCCAAACAGTCTAGAGGGAAAATCAGCAGTGCAATATTGAACGGATCAAAATCGTAATTTTTTTTCAAAATAAAAAAAAAAATCATATAGAATGATTTTTTTAAAACTAAATGCAAAATTTTAAGAGAATATTCTGTTGTGCTACGGACAATTCGTTCCTTCTTTTTATATCAGACAATCCTCCATATATTGCTTGCCATATTGTATCTCCCATTTGAAAATAAAAATCAAAACATTCACAAGTAATAGTTAATTAATCTACAATTAGTATATACATTTTGAATATTTTTATAATAACACGTTTTGACTGTTAAAAAATATATAATAATTAAGAATTATTGTAGGTTGATTTAAGTATTAAAAAGTTTGATATTATTTAAATAAGATTTTAAATTTGAGACTTTGCGAATCAAACAATCTCATTGAAAGATTTTCTCATTACAACTAGATATGAGATATAAATTGAGTTTGAATTTGAGAAATTGGTCAGCCTCCTCAACGCAAGGGCCTATCACTTCACTTGCTCTCACAATGGTTAAGTAAACTTATAAGTTATAAATCTACCTCGAGATCCTCGGATCTCCATCTCAAATATTTCGAACATGTGATCATTTTATATTGGTCGACTCTCTTTAAGGTATCCTTTTATGGATATTCCTTCAGAAATTCTTATTTAAATTAAATACTTTCTTTTTATTCTCTTGTGCATGTCCTTTTTTAAAATATTTATTAACTTAGGGTCTCTTTGGTAGTATGTGAGGTATGTAAAGGAAAGGGTTTTACAAGGGAAAAATTGTGAGGGAAAGGAAAAGTAGTTGAGGGGATGTAAAGTAGGTAAAAATTGAAAGTGTTTGGTATAAAAAGGTAGGGGAGGGAAAGTAAAATAGATATAGAAAAAAATGACAAAAATGCCCTTCCCACAACCACCACCAGACCGCCGCCGTCGNAATTACCATACCAAACACATGAAAATCTTGGAATCCGTGCCCTTTTACATTGTAAAACCCATTTACATTGTAACAAACGGACCCTTAAGTATTAGAGTGTCCCATAGGACTTATCTTTGTGAACTTTGCCTTATGGGCATCTTCTACGACACCGTACGGAGCTCTCATCAACTTCCATTTGTGACTAAGGTAAGGTTTTAAACCTATTTAAGTTTGTTAAAATTAATTGAGGGAAAATCTCATAGACAAACAAACCCAAAATTTGTGTTATTGTATGAGAAGTAATGTTGTCCTAAATTAGGATAATTTTTTTTATAGCTTCTTTTGATGAAAATTTCTAATTTTACTATTTGTAACTAAAGAAAATGTAATTGTCGCTTAAAAAATGTTGCTAAATTTAAACACTATATATATATAACTTATGAAAAAAGTGGCGATTTTTTATTTGTTTTAAACACTTAAACAAGATTTTCAAAGTAAGAAGAAGTATAAGTTCAGTTGCAAAAGACAGTTGTTAATTATTCATACTCTACATTATTATTTGTAACAATTAAACTAATAATAAGATATAAATAAATCACATATAAGTAATAAGATTAGAGAGATAAAAAAAAATAGGCCAAAGTCCTATTTTGGTCCCCCAGTTATGCTCAGTGTTCCAAATTGGTCCCCCAGTTATTTTTTGTTCCATATTGGTCCCCCAGTTATGCAAAACTTGACAAAGTTGGTCCCTCTAACAGTTTCCATCCATTTTTCTGTTAAAATAAAAGACAAAATTGATTTTTAACTCCTAAAAGTTTAAATATTTTGCATCAAGGACCTTTTTCTCTATAATAGAACCAAAATGTTAAAAAGAAAAATAATTGGGGGGTTAATGTTTATTTCACACAAAAAATCTCTCTCTCTGCACTCACGCCGCACCACCCACCGCCGCCGCCAAAGGCAACTCCGCCGGTCCCGTCAAATCTCACCTCTACAACCCCAATCGTCAAGCCTACCGCCCCCAATCTCACTACAGTCGTCGTCATCGCTCCAATCGCAACCGTCAACTGTATCTCTAGTTTGAAGAAGAAAGGATACGAAGTCGAGATGTGAGATCGGGTTTGAAGAAGAAGAAAGGATTCCCGATTAAGAATCAGGTAGCAAATCAGCAAGATGAGAAAGTAATATAGATCCCACTCGCAACTTGTCTCTCTTACTCTTCCACTTCCACCAAAACACGCATTTCCTCTTCAGCTCTTTCTTATCTTCAGCTCTTTCTTCCCAGTCGTCGTCATTGTGTAATAGGAATTGTGTGGCTGATGCAGAAGCAACAAATGTTGCGATTGGAGCGATGATGACAACTGTAGTGAGATTGGGGGCGGTAGGCTTGACTGTTGGGGTTGTAGAGGTGAGATTTGACGGGGCCGGCGGTGGGTGGTGCGACGTGAGTGCAGGGAGAGAGAGAGAGAGAGAGAGAGAGAGAGAGAGATTTTTTGTGTGAAATAAACATTATGTTGGAGATTGTGCCCTAGGGCCAATCATTTTATAAATGT
>QANZ01006848.1:3202-13308 GCA_003254925.1 Chamaecrista fasciculata
AAAAGGCACAAAAATCTGATTTGGTCACCGATTCACAATGGCGGAGACGGAGAGAAGGGGGAATCAGAGAGAGAGAGAGAGAGAGAGAGAGGGGGGGGGGGAAGGGAGGGAGGTTGTGTTTTTTTGTGTAAAATAAACTAAAACCCCCCCAAGTATTTCTTATTTCTCACATTTTGGTTCTATTATGGAGAAAAAGGTCCTTAATGTAAAAAATTTAAACTTTTAGGAGTTAACAATCAATTTTATCTTTTTGTTAACGGAAAAATGGATGGAAACTGTTAGAGGGACCAATTTTTTCAAATTTTGCATAACTGAGGGACCAATATGGAACGAAAAATAACTGGGGGACCAATTTGGAACAATGAGCATAACTGAGGGACCAAAATAGGACTTTGGCCTTCAAATTTTGAACAGCCAATTTTGAGGATCATAAAAAACTGAAATGGCGCCAATTTTTATTACAAAAATTATATTATTTAGTTTGAAGATGCCAGGTTCAATTTTATAGATGACAGAGGGGAAAATAAAAAGATGGCAAAGTGACACATGTATGTCAAACAAAATAAATTATTATTATTATTATTAAAATCAGAAAAAGAAATTAAAATCAGAAAATAGGATGCAGTCTGTCATTAATTTATTAAAAAAAAGTTAGTCAAAAGATAAAATTGACGAAAATGTGAAAGATCGGGGATGAAATTGAAGGAAACGAGTGGAGTTTTACTGAGAGGTGAAAATTAGGTTTAGGTAATAGTGGGTAAAGAGGCGGATAAATTCAAGTTTTTATTAGTCAAAAAAGCGTAAGGGGACGTCCCCCTAAAAGATAATGGGACCTCCCCTTAACCGATTAATGATAATGTTGGATTAGATGTATTGTCATATTGGCTATTGGCTGTTATTGATCATGTTTGATATTGCCTTTTAGCTTGAAATGTATTCTCATACAGGTGCTGTCAGATTATATAAGTGGATATTGAATTTTTAGGGTCCATATACTATTCCAAGCGTATAAAAGACGTTCCAGAAAGGTCCCCCTGTTTCCCAAATCGTTCCATATTGGTCCCTCAGTTTTTCAAATCGTTCCAAAATCGTCTCTCAGTTTTCCAAATCGTGCTACATTGGTCCTCCTTTTTTTCCAACGTTCTGTATTGTATTGGTCCTTTAAAATTAACAATGTATTGAACTGAGACATGTATTTAGAGCATTAGCATCAGTTCCTAATCATTGTTAACTTATATAATTGAAGAGAGACCCTTGAGCATCAATTTTGTGGTTCAAAGTTAACCATTTTAGAGAGACCCTTGACATCAATTTTGTAATTCAAAGTTAACCATTTTAGAGAGACCCTTGACATCATGACGCATTTTAATTCAATTATTCTCATTTCACCCTCTTTTTCATCATCTTCATTCATTTTAGTCCCAAATCCTTAAAATAAAATTGTAAAGTATCCTAAAACTCTTCCAAATATTCCAATTTAGTCCTTAAAATATTTAAAACCCCAAATCACAAACCCTAAACCCTAAACCCTAAAAAAAAAGTCTAAGTTGAACAATTACGTTGACCCATTGTTATCTCATTATTCTCAATTCCCCTTTTTTTCATCATTTTAATTCATTTTAGTCTCAAATCCTCAAAATAAAATTGTAAAGTGTCTCAAAACTCTTTCAAACATTTCAATTTAGTCCTTAAAAATATTAAAAACCTTAAACCCTAAAATCCTAAAACCCTAATATTTCTTTTTGGCCTGTTAGTTTTGCTGAGTTTATCTAATTAGTGCTTTTACAACACTGAATTAACATTAATTACATTTTAAAATATAAACATGACTGAACTTTCTTACCTAGTATTAATTTATATTTTTTTTTACTAAAGTATTTTATTTGTATTTTATATTTTATTAATTTTTATATTTAGAAAAAGGCTAAAGTTTCGATTTATATCTTTTGTTCAATTTCCAATTTAGTCTTAAAACATTGGTTAAAGTGCACTTTTGGTCTCATTTTGATCATATCTCAAAAAGAAAATGACCTTAATGTGAAAATAAAATAAAATAATTCGTATCTCGTTACAAAAAAGGCCAACAAAGGGCCAAACATCCAAAATACAACAAAAGGAAAAAAAATCTAAGGAGTCGCAGGGACCCTCTCCGATTCATTCGAATCCTCACTCTCCTCCACTTTATAATACCAGTTGGAAAAGTTAGGAGGCTCCACGTTGCACAACGATTTTATTTTTGATTCACAGGAGACTATCTCCGCATTCAGCTCTTCAATCATCTCAGTCCGCTCCAGCAAATGCTGGACCAAAGCGTTATTATCATCTCGGAGTTGTTCAATATGCGTAACATCCTTTTCATGATCAATGATGGCGAAGTCGCACTCGCCCTTAGCAACAAACGCCCTTTCTTTCCACATCTTGATTTCGTTTAAAAGAGTATTACGCTCGTCACGGGCAACCTCGGCTTTCTTCACTAAGTCATAAGCTATCGACTGCCTCTCATTCTTAAGGCGATGTGCAGCCATGATACCTCTGTGCAGCAACAAGCAAATAAACATAAGAAAAACAAAGATTCAATAAAAATATTTAGCAAATAAATAAATAAGATTCAATAAATAGGAAAATATAAGCTCATTAAGCTCCTAACACTTAATTGAGTTAGCATTTTAAGTAATAGGAAAATATAAACAGATATCACAGAGAAGGCAACCATCTCCTAACACTTAATTGAGTTAGCATTTATACCAGCTTGTAGTATATGACAGCCTTCAATACAGATACAAAATAAAGAACAAAAGGAACATGAAAAAATAGAGTACAAAAGCAATTTCCATGAAACTCGAATTTGAAAAGCTTTCTCTACATTATTTCACGTGTTAAGTTGGAAATCAAAAACCATTTAATCAATTCAAAACCTAAACAACTAACAATGCAATCAACTAAAAACTTAATCTAATCAACTAATAAAAAGCTGAAAAACTGAAAAAGAAGAGAGGATGGAAGATTCTCACAGCCCTTGAAGCTAAAATCTGAAGACACAGCAGTGGCAACACCATCGAAGGGAGGAGAAAACTCACCAGAGCGAAAGGGAGAAGGTGGTGGTGACGGTCACAACTACTACAGTCGCCGGTGCAAAGGTGGACGACGGTCTGAGGTGGCAGAGGACGGTGGGTGGCGGTGGTAGATGGTTTGGGACGAAGGAAACGAGTGGAGAAGTTTTACTGAGAAGTGAAAGATAAATTCGAGTTTTTACTAATTAGTGCTGTTACTCAAAAAAGGGTAAGGGGACGTACCCTAACAGGTACTGGGACCTCCCCCTACCCAAAAAGGGTAAGGGGACGTACCCTTTTTAATAAAAATCTATATATGTGAAATATATTTTGTTCAACTATTCAGTTTTATTTTTAATTATTCAGTTGTTAAGTTATTTTTTATTTAAATCATTTAATCATTTTTTTCGTTTTCACTCTTTCACAGGATGACGCACGACGTGTTCGATGCGTTATGTTATAGATTGGAAGCCGACTATGGTCTGCAAGATACTGAGCAAGTCCAAGTTGATGAATCAGTTGGAATGTTCTTATATTTCCTATCTTCAGGGGAGTCAAATAGAAGATTGCAGGGGCGTTTCCAACACTCAGGGGAAACGATTCACCGACACTTCTACACGGTATTGGACGCAATGGTTCGCATGGCAAACAATTATATTGTCCCTGGCGACAAAAGTCATATTCATGAAAAAGTCCATGGTACACCATTTGAGCATGCAATCGGTGCAATTGATGGTACGCACGTGCCATGTGTTGTTGAGGCTAGCCAAAAAATTTCGTTTATTGGCCGAAAAGGGACGCCCACCCAAAATGTGCTTGCCATCTGCAACTGGGATATGTTATTTACGTATGTAGTAGCCGGTTGGGAGGGCAGTATGCATGATGCCCGAATTTTGCACACAGCCAGGACCACCCCAGACTTACGGTTCCCGGAACCCCCTCTTGGGAAATATTATCTTGTCGATTTCGGTTATCAAACTACTACAGGCTTCCTCGGGCCCTATAGAGGTAGTACATATCACGTACCTGATTTCCACAGACAAATGCAGTTTAACAGTCCAAATGAGATATTCAACTACAACCATTCAAAGATACAATGCACCATTGAGCGTGCATTTGGAGCATGGAAAAATAAGTGGCAAGTTCTAAAAACAATGCCATTATGCCAATGTTTCCGTTTGATACACAAGTCCAAATTGTGATGGCCACTATGGGCCTTCACAATTTCATCAGAATTGAAAACTCTGACGACATTGATTGTGCAACAGCTCTAGCGGGCCAACTGTTTGAACCGGATGATGTTGACGAACCCCTCCCTAAAGACTTTGGGTGCCCACCAGGTAGTATACACGATATGCGAGACCGCATGCGGGATGAACTTGTTGTTCAGTATTGGCAAGGTCGTTAAGTAATTACTATTTATTAGTTGTAGAGGAAAACTACTGTAGCAGTCATAAATATGTATGTCTTTTTTTTTTTTGTGTTTTAATGTTAGTTTGGTCAAATGCTTAACGATGGATTTGTCCCCGAACTTTCCAACGACCAAAAGTCAAAAAGGCAATCCAATTTACTCATTTAAGTACCTAACTTTAAAAACAAAAGGGTAAATTATTAAATAGGGGACAACAATTTTCAACAAATTTCTTTCCTTATTTTCTTATAACATTTTTTATATATCTCAATTATTTTATTAAATATTAATATACACTAGATGTGAAAAATAAAAATTTAATATTTGTATTTTATTTTTCATCGTAATGGGATGGCCACCTAACATGTCATATGCTTTATGCATTTTTAAAAACATGTCATATTTTATTTTTCAATATACTTCAAATCAGGTTATTCTATTCGGAATCTTCATTACAGAAACTCAAATTCAAAGAATGAATTATGATAGTAGGCTAGTATAAAAAAGAGACAAATATTTTGGTTAACTTATGACAGAAAAAAGATCAAATCTCAACCCCAACGGCTAAAATGGACAATAAAAGTAACATAAATACCTAATAAGAATTAGTAGTATATTTTAACACCACAACTAATTAGTAGTAGATTTTATCAACAGAACTAATTAGAAAGTTGATAACATCAGTGTATCCATAGTACATTAGTTTAGGTAAATAGTACATTAATACGCAATGACATTACATTCGTAAAGAACATTACAACTCAACATTTCAAGGTAAATAGTTACCTGAAATGTCAAGTTTAACATTGAATACATTGTTAATAACAATCATAACCACAAACAAGCAAAGGCCTAGCAAAACTTGTGCAATAATTTTGTCCTTCCTTTTGCACTTCAACTGTTTGATTTCACCCTCCAGCTTTTTGATTATACCTTCCATCTCTTTGATTATACCTTGCAACTCTTTGGTCATACGCTCATTTGTCTTATACTCTTTGATTTTATCTTCCAGCTCTTCGATTTTACCTTCAAGCTTTGAAATTTTTGCTTTCACCTTATGCGCAACTTCACGGCCACGCGCACATGTAGAAGGACCAAACCATTCAAAATATTCACATTTATAAGGCTGCAAGATACCATTGAAAAATGAACACTGAAATAGATGTCATCTATTGGTCATTTTTAATGTTTGGTGTTAGACACCTTTTCTCATACCTTTTAATGTGTTTGGATGTCAAAATTGCCCAATCTAGTTTGGCTATGGTTTGGACTCATTTTCAAGTCATTCCTATTTTTCAATGTTGTTTTGGTTTTTAAATTTTTCAACTATGTCCAGTTAGGTTTTGCCCAATCCTAAGTCTCTTTTCATACATATTAAATTGCATTTTTACTGTCTAAACTGACTATGCTGCTATGGCTGCATTTTGGGCATATTTTTATCACTTGTATATGCTTTGACATGATATTTCATTGACTCTAATTGCTGGTTGGGTATATACTGTCTCATAATGTTTTAGGCATGATTTAAGGCCATCTTTCATGCATTTGCATGTCATTTTGCTGTCAGAAAACCTCGATCTGGTTTAACTACATTTTGGGCATCTCATCAAATCATTCCATTATGTTATGACAGCATTTTTAGCTTTGTTTTCTAGTATTTATAAATGTTACTACATCTTATTTCATTGTTTATGTAGTTGCTAGTTTGGCATGTCCTGTTTTGGCGACACTCTAGGCATGTTTTTGAAGCCATTCTTTTATGTTTACCACTAATGCTTTGCTGTTAGAGTTCATGTTATTGAAATTTTTGGTGAGTTATGAGTGTCTTGAAGATGTCGAATTAGGGGTGTATGTCTATTTTAAGATGAGTTAAAAGCAATTCAATATATACTTTATTTTGCTTCTTTCATGTGATGGTAAAAGGATGCACTTAGAAATGCATGATCATCATTGTTGGTTCACATCCACATCCCTATCCTATTTAGTGTATAATGCGTCTTCCCTTTGAAAAAAATGACCATTTCTCAAAACCTGCTTAAATGTTTGTTTCTCTGTTTGGTTCTTCAAACTTATTGTTAGCATCTTACTAATGGATATTGTGCTTTATGGATTTTTTTTGCTTTGGAGCCATTGTTGTAGATCATTATTTACTTTTTTTTATTCCTTGTATGGGACAATGTCGAGGAACGTGGAAGATGGACTACTAAAATTGGAGAGACCCACGTGGAGGAGAAAGACTACTAACTTACTTTTTATTTTCTTTTTCTTTTTCATTTTATGTTTGTATTTTGTTCCATATATTTTATAAATATGTAATAATCATACTTGTTAGAGATAAATTGTCCCGTTTAGTAAGTCCAATGATACTTATACTTATTATGGATTAGGGAAGGTACTTGACCTTCATATGAGGTGGCTCATTATTCCTTGTCTTACGGTATAAAAAATTGTTTCATTGTACGTGACTCTTAACAGTGTTGCTGAAAAGAAGATATAGGATACGTTAAGATTTGCATTTGCACATTTAAATTATGTATTTATGTTATTTAATTATGATCTTGCATGACAAACTTAATTTCCAACGGCCCAATATTTTTATCATAAAAATTAGAGTAAATTATATACAAGTATCTGTGATATGACCAAATCATACTTATAATAACAAAAAAATTTATTTGTTTATTTTACGAGGTACATTTTTATTAATTTACTTGTCATGTATGAGGAAAATAAATATTTTAAAATATATCTAAAATAGTATAAAAAATACATAAATATGTTTTATTAAATAATTGTATAATATAATAAATAAAATTATTTGTTTAATTTATAATTACTAAGTTTGGACAGCTTGGCCACTTTTCTTTCCTTTGAAAAAAAAANTTATAAATATCATTATTAGCATTAAAATACAAATTGAATCCAAAAGAAATGTAAGTATTATTTTCTGTTCCTAAACTTTAATTCGTTTATTTTTTTTGTTTGGTAACTATTCGTTTATTTTTTTCTCTAAAAAGTTAAACTTGAGATATTTTCAAGTCAAGATAAAATATCATTAAGGGGGAATTTGGTATATATTGAAAAATAATTCTAGGATTATGAGCTTTGATATAGACTAATCCTAGGTTTGCTACACGGATTATAAAATTAGTTATCGGAATATTTTATTCCCAAGAGTAGTTTAATCCCATGAAATGTCTAATTTTTATTCCTACTTTAGGGATCAGATTAATCTAATTCTATAGGATGCGATTATTTTAATCCACCTAAAATGACTATATTGACCTTGACAAATCTAGCTAATAAAGTTTTATTTTACAAACCCTCTCCATTTCTCATTTCTCCGTACAATACAACATTCTTGAAGATAAATTGTTAACAATTTTCTTAATTAAATAGTATTTTCTTAATAAATTATTAATCTTATTTAAAAATTTTAATTATCACATAGCACAGTATTGTACAAATTGCAAAGTCATCTCTATTGTTTTTAGTGATTTTCAGTGACTGCAATCTCATTTTTATTTCTCATAATTCTCCATAAATTATATTTGTGCAGGCTTCTAATAATTTCTAAATGAGTACAATTTTTAAATTTTAGATGAACTAATTTTATTACTTTAGTATCTTTTTACTTGTTTTTCGTTTAATATTATGGTAATTTAAAAATTGTATTACCTTGGTTTAATTTAAAGGTAATTTAAATTATATTTTATTATTAATTTTATTAAACCAAGGTAATTTAAATTATATTTTATTACTAATTTTATTAAACCAAGGTAATTTAATATTGGATAAAATTGAGTTTTAGTGAACCCACGTGCAGGTCATGTGCCAAATTCCATCTAAAATTAATGAAAAAATTGTTCATGATACCAAAAGGATAACGGTGGAGACCTTAGGGTACCAAAGTGTCGCGTTTTAACCCACATGGTACCAAAACGGAATGTGGTCAAACTAAAGGGTACCAAAGTGTAATGTATCCTTTACAATAAATAAATGTTGAAAAATTAATGCAAATGTTTATTCTTATCTTAAAAAAATAATCTATTAATACTAATAAATTCTTCTATTGTGTATTAAATTGATGGTTTCAGTTGGTGCAAATCCAATCTTTTATATGAGAAAGACTTCTCCATTGATAGCAAATGTTACCCATTAAGCTAGGGAAATCCTATTTCAAAATAAAAAGTGTAAAAATTATGTTCTTATTCTTGTAAGAACGAATTAGCAGGGTCAGCTACCCAATTAATCTTCGTACTTAAATGTGCATAATCGATTTCTACTTTCTAACTACTCTCTAAAAAGTCAAACTTGTGATATGTTCAAGTCAAGATAAAATATCATTAAGGGGGAATTTGGTACACATATTGAAAAATAGTCCCAAGATTATGAGCTTTGACATAGACTAATCCTAGGTTTGCTGCATAGATTAAAAAATTAGTCTCATTCTATGGAATTAGACTAATCCCATGAAATGTCTAAGTTTTAATACTACTCTAGGGGTGAGATTAGTCTAATTCTATAGAATGAGATTATTTTAACCCACCTAAAATGAATATATTGACGCAGTCAAATCTAGCTAATAAAGTTTTATCTTACAAACCCTCTCCATTTCTCATTTCTCCACACAATACAACATTCTTGAAGATAAGTTGTTAACAATTTTCTTAATTAAATAGTATTTTCTTAATAAATTATTAATTTTATTTAAAAATGTTAATTACCACATAGCACAGTATTGTGCTAATTGCAAAGTCATCTCTATTGTTTTTAGTGATTTTCAGTGACTGCAATCTCATTTTTATTTCACATAATTCTCCATAAATTATATTTCTGCAGGTTTCTAATAATTTCTAAATGAGTACAATTTTTAAATTTTAGATGAACTAATTTTATTACTTTAGTATCTTTTTACTTGTTTTTCGTTTAATAATAAGGTAATTTAAAAATTTTATTACCTTGGTTTAATTTAAAGGTAATTTGAATTATATTTTATTACTAATTTAATAATAAGGAAAAAAATTAAACATTTTTCTCACATGTGACAGCCTAATACAAAATAGCCAAACTCAATACATATAATTTAGTGAAATAAATTTTACCACAATTTTATAATTTTCATGGAAAATTAAAAAGAGAGATTTGAGAGATGTATACTTAATTTATTACTCTAGTATCTTTTTACTTGTTTTTCGTTTATAATTTATTGTCAAGCTATCAATTATTTGAATTTGAATATTTGTTTAATGAAATTTAATAATAATTTACGATTAATCATTGCTACTCAATCTAAATACAAAACACCCACTAAATTCCAATTAATCATTTGATGTAAAATTTATTTATTTTATATGTAATATCATTATTGTTATTGTTGTTGAACACCATTAGTATCATAGTATGTATAATAGAAGTTGTGATTATAATTTTTTAAAAAATCATAATAAATGCATACTATTAATACAAAATAAAGTATCATAAATGTGATTACAATCTAAACAAATTATTGTATGACTATAATTGTCATACAATTGATTATTTTAAATGATAATACATGTAATTAATGTAAAATAAATTATCATAATTTTAATTTTAATTTAAAAAGTCATGATAAGATTTCAAAATTAACTATTTATATGATT
>QANZ01006863.1:0-25045 GCA_003254925.1 Chamaecrista fasciculata
GACTGAGAGGATAATCGATTATCCAAACACCAATGACGCCAACTTCAGGCTCCAAGCCTTAGATAGCTTGGAGGAAAGACGAGAGGTTGCAGCCATCAGACAAGCTACATACAATCAGATGGTGAAAAGATACCACGACTCGAAAATCAAACCTCGAACCCTCAAAGTGGGAGATTTGGTGCTTAGAACCGTCGAAAACAACAGAAAGGATCCTAGACACGGCAAGCTCGGACCAAACTGGGAAGGCCCCTACAGAGTCGTAGAAGCCTTACCTGGGAACGCCTTCCGACTGGAAACGCCAGAAGGAAAATCACTCCCAAACGCCTGGAATATGGCAAAACTCAAGTTTTACTTTCCCTAAGTGGATTTAATTTCATTTAAATTATGGCATTGTTTAAAGAAGGCCATAGCGCCAGTTGTACTTTACTCTCATAATTAATGAATTCCCTTTTTCTCTCCAACAAATAATGAAGTTGGCGCTGCTCGAGGGGACGCCCTCGGAACAGCAGCGAAAAGGCCCTCGAAGGAGCCTTGTGAGTATGGCACTCACTACCATGCGGACCGACCCTCCCTTGGATGACTAGTCAAAACTTAGCGTATAATACGCATAAACGCTCGAAGCGTGCCCAACGCAGGGCAGCGCCTTAAGGTGCGGCACAACATATCGATCGAATCGAAAAACACAAGTTAAAAACACATCACAAAACGGGAACGCTTAAAGCAAAGGAAATCAAGAACAAAAATAGCGTATTAAGGGCATCAACGCCCAAACAATCCAAAAAGTGGCACGATAGGCCAATAGCAACCACAATTCAAAAATGGCGTCAACGCCATAATCCAATTACAAACTAAAAATTTACAAAAAGGGCACGCAAGCCCAACCAAAACAAAGGCACGCAGGCCTAAGTAGCAGAAGGAGCGCTCTCGGTCGTAACAGCGCTTGGGGCACCCTCGGCGTTCTCCCCTGAAGGGACGTTTGCCTCCACTTCTTGAGCCACAACGCCACTTGCGCCAACACCCGGAGCAGCAGGAGGTACGGTCTCAGCAGGAGCGTCCTCTCCGAGAGGAGGAACTTCCATGTTGGGAAACCACGGGAAGTCTTCATCGCCCTCAGAATTATACCCCTCAAGGTCATATTTCACGGGCATACGGGGTATATTGGCTATGGCATCAGTGTGGATGGGATCCCGAATTAGCCTCCCTTCAACAACCTTGTTTGGGCAAATTCCCGTAACATCAAGGTTAGGATTGCGAAGACGCAGTTGTGCTATGGCGTTCTTGAAACCGATATAGTTGTAGCGAGAACCCCGCCATTATACCTGACGCAAAGCCATGGCGCCCAAAGCCTCGAAATTTGCCTGCGAATCCCGTAACTCTATAGCCAAGGACGCCACTTTGGCATTAAGCTCCTCGTTCAAGTTGTTGACTTCTTGAAGCCTACGACCTCTTCGATCGTAATCCCCCTGCAGAGATTCCTGCGACGCCTTCGTCACATTGAGTTCGTCCTGCAACTCAAGTTTTTCTTGACGAGCTCTCTTGGCGTCGTCGCGAGCGGCGTCTCGCTCAGATAAAAGATCTTTCCTGGAGACGCTGTTGGCCAATAACCGCATCCCCGTAGCAAGCAGAAACCTAGCTGCCTCTTCAGAAGGGTCTAGCGAATTCTCCGTGGACGCCCGAGCCAGGTCGTCCCTCTTAACCGAACCAGCCTCTGACAAAGATTTGGAGAGGAACTCCAGAGCGTTGAAATCGTCAGCCTCTGGGAGCGCTGGAATCTGAGGAACCTCTACTGTGGAGCGCTGACGCTTTTTCGGGGGCTCCCCGTCCTTGGCCGTGATAGCACTCTCCTTTCCTTTGGAAAGCTGAGACGGAGGGCGCAAAGTCGCCGAGGGCTCACGGATGACAACGCCCCCAGGCTTCCTCGGAGCAGCAGTAGGGCCAACAGCGGCAGAAGACGCCTTCTTTGGGGCAGCAACTGCTTTCCCCTTGCCTTTATCAGCTTGGGTACGCTTACTCGCAATGACATCAGCACCGTTCACATTGAGCACTGCACACCAAAAAAGGAATTAGGAAAGCGCATAAGACCAATCAAACTTGACAAATAAAATAGTAATAACATACAATGCTTAGGATCAAGAGGGTCTGTGGTGATCAACCGAAGGGCCCCCAGGCGCTCCTCCACAGTCAAATCTCTCCAATTACACTCAAACGGACTGAGACGTGGTTGCCGCCAAGACAAAGGGAACATGGTGCGCTCGTCCGATGCACGAACCCAGAAAGGACGCCTAGATCCAGACCCTTCAATGAAGAAGAATTTGTACTGCCATTCCTTGGGATTACTGACAGCATGCTCAAGGATTGCTGGGCGCCCAGGACGCCGATAATACGAAATAAAGGCGTTCTCCACCCATCGTGGGTAAAAGAAGAAAAGAAACAACCGTGCTGTAGCGCGAACGCCATCCCTCTGACACTTGGCGATGAAACCGAGAAGGATGCGCCAACCATTGGCACTTATCTGAATGGGAGCGATGTTCATAATCGCCAGCAGATCCAGCACCGCCGGGTTGAAAGGCATCTCGATATCACAGCTTTGAAGGACGTGCTCGCATATCATAAACCCTCTGCCATCAGTATAGAGCATACTAGGAGGGTCCTTCAGATGGCTAAGAGTCGAAATCCGGCATCCTGAGGAACGCCGGCGAGGCGAACTGGTTATTAGCTCTTTGTTGAGATCACGGATAAATTCATCGTCATGAAGCCAGGTCCAGAATTCTTTAACATTGTCATTGGTTTGATCCAAATGACCCTGCTGAACCTTCTCGTCAAGATTTTGGCGACGCCAATCGACGACGGGGCGAGCATTCCTCATCACCTGCGCCCTATCAGGACCACAAGGCATGGTCTCAACGGCGCCCTTGACCCACGGAACTTTAGCAAGGCCCTTGTTGGAAGAAAGGAACCAGTCGGGGTAGGCAAGAAAATCAACCTCCTCCCCGCAGATTGTCTGCCGAGGAGTACCATCTCCTATGGACGCCCATATCGGAGCAGCAGCCTCAACCATCGAACGTTCCTCTCCCGTGGACGCCTCGTCTGGAGACAACATCTCTCGAATCTCTGTAGAAGTCGAAGAAGAGGAGTCCACGGCATCGCCGCCAATCCTTTCCATGGGAGAAGCAACCCTCGATGGCGCTGACGCCCCAGGCGCTGACGCCTCAGGAACCACCTTGTTTCCAGTAGTTGTGGAAACAGGGATCAGTTCAGTACATTTCTCGGAGATTGTGTCTCCATCCACCAACAAGAAAAAGGGGGGGAAACCCTTGGAAAAGCTATGGTTGATCACCAGACCATAAACCCAACCCAGAAGGACAACAAAAAAGAAAAACAACAAATAAAGCATAAAAAAGGCATTAAAAGATCCAGGAGGAGAAAAACTTACTTTTTTCGAATTCCATGGATGCACGAAGTAGGTGAAGAAACTACCAAAGCAAAGTCGGAAAGAAACTGCGAAGAACACGAAGAATGACTGTGAATAAGCAATGGGCCAAACCCAGAAACTCAAAATAGAGAAATGAAAATGACGAAAGGAAACCGACAAAACACTTACTAGGTAGCTTTCGGACACACCTGACGGAGAAAAGTAGCAGCACGGCAGGAGGATGAAGGAAATGAGTCGATTCCGAGAACTTGAAAATGCAGAGAGTAGCTTGGAGAACTTGGAGAAGAAAGAGAATCGAAAAAGTGAAAAATGACGAAGTGGGGGGAAAGAAGGAAGAGAAATGGCGGATTTTTGAACTTTTCACGAAAATCGAAGCGCCGCATTAAATGCGCCCCCCTCGGGCCACGACTCGCCATCATGACAGAGGATAAGCGAATCGCGTAATGACACGTGGACACTACGAACCTGACACGCAAACTTGAAACGACAGCAAGGGATGTGAAAGGACAAAGCCAGTAGGCGTTACTATCAATCAACGCCATTAAAAGTGGCGCCCACAGCCGAAAACGCCTCACAGGTAAAATACTCAACATGTGGTGCCAACGCCCTTGGTGAGGACTCCACTGGTGGGGACAGAGCTCCACTCTTTTCGTTGGGACTAGTGATAATAGGCCTAAAGACTTGAGGCTTAGAAGACTTAGGCCATGGGCGCCCCAAAGGCCCATCTAAGGAATCCCTTGGGTGAGAACGCCAAAAGAGCCCTACACAAGCAAGGCACCAAGCCTCTCGTGACAATCGATAACGCCAATAGTCAGGCGCCCACAGAAAGAGTCCTAGCATGATTAAGGCACCAAACGCCCTACGTTGGTCGAGGACGCCAACAACCAGGCGTTCACGAGGAATAACAACTTACTCCCATATCCTAACCAATAGATCTGCGAGAATAACGGACAGTTAGGATTTCCACCAAGATCACAACTGATTTGGCCAAATCAGTTAGGATCACAGTCGACCATATCTAGGTCAAAAAAGGTCTCACTTCACCAGTATAAAAGGACAGCTCCTCTACTGGAAAAAGGTACGCACTATTGCCATTTACACATACTATTGCTCTCTAGCGATCTTTACTGACTTAAGCATCGGAGGTGAATCGCAGGGCCACCCCTGTGCTTTCATTTACTTGCAGGTGACTTCTGACCCAAAGTTGCCTCATCGAACCAGGTAATGCCCTACGGCCAAAACCAGGTTCATCAATTATTATATATGTCTGAAGAGTTTTATGGTAATTGGACTTTTAAAACTATAGTATAAAATAATGTTTATTTAATATATTGCAAATATATATATATATAAAACAGAAAATATCACCCTAAATTTAGTAACTCACATTCCTACAATTTTCTATCAATATACTCATATCTTCATGAAGCAATGATTAGTTTTCTTTTTTTTTTTTTGGTAAAAACATGCAAATACATTAATCATAGCAAAGGTTCATACAGTGATAACATTGACATTACAAATAAAACAGAACTGGAAACAGGAAAGCAAGAAAGTGCAGGAAAATACAAAAGAAATCACAAGAAAATAAAATAAAGACAGACAAGCTAGAAGACAGAGGCTATATGGAGGCTTGTAACGAAGGAGCTTCCTTTTGCATCTATCCACTCCTACTTCCCTATGATCCCATAGAAAGAGATTTCGTTAACAATATCAAATAATTGATATTTTATATAAAAGAAATCAAAAATAAAAAATATATTTTCGATATTCAAATTAAGTGATAATTTCGGAACAAGTTTATGAACTAAAACATAAATTTATTTTGGATAAATATAGCTAGTAATTATTAATTAATCATATCATGTGAAAGTAAAATCTTATGAAGCTCTTAAAATATAACAAAACGCACTCGCCTCACTTTAATTAAAGCATATTTATTTATTTATTTGTCATGACAAAATAAATATGTTTTGTGGCTCATTTAAAAAATTTTAATTTCAAAGGATTTGTTTTTATATATTATATGTATTGTAAGAGATCGATTGCCTACGTACACATATGTATTGTAAGAGATTGATTGCCTATATACACCATTTTGGTTGAGTAAAGAAGTACCTGGGGAAAGAGAAAGAAATGTTAAAACTTGTGTTGCAGTATTATATTTTATGTTATTTAAGTAGAAATAATGGCAAAGATTGCAAGCCCACTTTCACTAAATATATTGTGAACTTCCATTGTATATATATAGTATATTTTAGGCCAAATTGTAATTTTTTTGTCCTATATATTTGGAGTGATCAATATTTCAGTTTAGTCCTTTAATTTATCCATTTTTGGTTGCAAAATTATTCTATGTGTTTTTATTATTTTTTTTATATCAACGATTGAGTGTAGCCATATATTTTTTGTATCAAGTTTAAAAATTCAAAACTTTGTAAGGACAACTTTATAATAATAATAATAAAACACAAAAAGATAAAGAGGTGAATTAAAATTTATCCCAAATATATAAAATTAAAAGTACAATTTAACCTATATTTTAATATCATCATTTAAGAATCTCTCGCCTCTCTACATCGAGATTTGTACGTGTGTAGTGCGTATTGCCGCCACCTTTAATAATTAGTTAAACTTTTACCGTGACGTACAATTTTCGAAGTGCATGCGCATGATTTTTATATGCAAGCTGGATGATATAAATAAGGCAAAAATATCTTTTTGGCCCTCAAATTTTATACTGATAGTTAATTTCGTCTCTATTCTTTTTTTGTGGTTAATTTCGTCCCTATTGTTTTATATTTTTGTCAATTTGATTCTTTGTTTTTAATTTAGCCAAATATTAACGACAAATTCTAAGTGGTTGATAACATGTAATATAAAATTGATAGAAGAAAAACTCAAATCTTAATTTATATTATAATAAATAAGATGAAGCCTTGTCATTAATTTTTTGAAAAAAGTTGATATAAGGACAAAATATGAAATATCAAGGATGAAATTGATTGCAAAAAAGAATAGAGATAAAATTGACAATTGGTATAAAGTTTGGGGACTAAAATAGTATTTTTTTTTTATCTATATATAAAGATGTATCATCATAATCCATAATGATTCGTTAGCGTATTCTAGAGTTTTGATTCCATGACGTTGGTGGAATGTACTAGCAGCTTAATTATGTATGTGTGTTGTGTGCGAAGATTTATAGATCCTAATTTATATTATAATAAATAAGATAAGGTATTGTTGTTAATTTATTGAAAGAAGTTGATAAAAGGACAAAATTAATCAAAATATGAAACATCAGGAACAAAATTTATCGCAAAACATAATGGAGATGAAATTGCCAATTAGTATAAAATTTGGGACCAACATAATATTTTTACCTATATATCAAGATGCATCATAAATTCATAATCCATAATGATTCGTTAGTATTCTAGAGTTTTGATTCCATGACGTACGTGGAATATACTAGCAGCTTAGCTTAATGATGTATGTGTGTATGTTGTGTGGATAGTAGATAAAATTGGACCGGACTGGCCGGTTCAACCGGCGAACCGAACACCAGTCCGGTCCGGAAAAAATAAAATACCAGCCTGCAGTTGACCCGGTGGTGAACCGGGTTAAACCGCTCGAACTGGCCGGTTAAACCGGAAACCGGTTGACCCGGAAATATTTGAAAAAAAAAAAATTAAATATTTGACACCTATTATATGTGATGGACATATGGTTATGTTTAATTTTTACTTTAACTTTAAATTATTGTAATATATCAATATGTATTTGATGAATATGTATATTTGAAAATATATTTTTCAAGTAAACCGGCTCAACCGGTTGAACCAGTGACCCGAGCCTTTCACCGGGTCAATGACCGATTCGGTTTTTTGCACTATGGTTGTGTGTGAAGATCTATATATTCATTAATGATTACTTATTAATTAACGACGAGAAAAGATCTATATTATAAGTGTATAATTACCATCATATATCATTATTGATTAAGGTCAAACAAGACTCAAATTTCATCTTACTCACGCACACACACACAGAGTACACACACATCAGAAATCATCATATAATACATTTTTAAATATTAAGAGACTTTTTTTTTATCACTATATAGTACATATAGTATTATCTTTAATTAGTCATTAAGTGATAGATAGTAGAAGGAGATTAGTCGATTAGATGAGTACTTTGAGAGTTGAGACCACACAAGATCAAGAATTTTTATTTCGCTTCATTTTGAAATTACTTCCTTTTAAATGAAATGCAAAAAAAAAAACGAAGAAGAAGAAGAAGAGATGTAATTTATATTTGGCCGAATAATTTGATAAGTGTTTTTATAAGTAATTGAAGAACTATTTGAGATGGTAAGATCTAAGATGTGCTTTTATAATATAAGTAAAAAATGTTACATTAATGCTAGTCAAGCATTTATACTTTTGGCCAAAATTAAAAAAACAAGCCTTTATACAATTTCTGCGAAAGAGTTTTCTTCAAAATAAGTATTTTATATAACAGGCCGAAAGTCCAACACAGAAACAACAAAGAAGTATAAAGATGGGTCTCTGAGATAGTGGGCCTTAAACTACTACTGTTATTGGCAGCATAGACTCAGGCTTATAATTTCGAAAGCGCAATGGAGCTTTTAAGTTTTAGTGGCCTTAAATCAAGCATAGACTCATTCCACGATTCTATCTCCTTGTGGTGTGAGAGTGGGGGAATTGTTTCCACCTAAACATAGAGAAAGATTTGAGAATTGAGAGCAAAGATTAAAGTGGTTGGTTTAGCAACAAGAGAAATTAAAGTGAGTGGATTTTTGTAATAGATAGAGTTCAAGTTAATGAAGTTAAAGATAGAGAGAAACAGAATTTTTTTAAATATCATGACCAAGTTTATAAAATTCACATCTATTTTTTTTTATTCATTATTATCTCTCCTCAGCTTCACTTGTTAAACACTATCCAATTCTGAAAAAGAAACTTTATATACTGAAATATGCTGAGGTTTGGATTTAGGCTAAAAGAGCTTTATTTATGAAGTGACCTATCGTCAGGCCCAAAAAAAAATGAAGTGACCTATCGCAACAAAATTCTCTGGAGGAAGAAATTAATAAAGGTTTTGGGTATAAACCACATTTTTAAGGGAATAACTTAAGCTTGAAGTATTTTTTTTTTTAGTTTCCACTCAATTGTAGTTGATAAGATAAGATAACTTCTATAGCGATGCATACAAATCTTTCATATTATAAAAAAATTGGAAAGCATTTGTAATATTTTTAAAAATAAATATATTTTATGCAATTAATAAAAATTAAGAGAATTTTGAGCATTTTAACTCGAATTCTATTGCAATATATTATTTTATGCCTAATAGATCGTAACTAACAGAACAGAAAAGTGGAGCGCATGGTTTCTTTATTTTCATTTTGGCGCCAAAATGCGGCGTGAATCTCGGCGTGCGTTATCTTTCAAATTCAGATTACATCAGATTATATTTTCAAATTTAAATTACCTCCTCGCCTTACATTCTTCTCATTCGAGGCTTTTCAAATGAGCCAATTCTGATTTCTCTTTAGCTTGACTCTCTCAATTATCGCTTCCTCCTTCCAAGGCTTTTGAATTTTCGCTTCGTTCTTTCAGGTAGGTCTTTGCACAGGAAATCAAAGAAGTAGAAATCGTCAAGCAGGATTCGTTTCCTCTGGCAATTAATCATCGGTTACCTTCATTAATTTTCCGTATTTCGCTCGATTTAAATTTAATTTCCTGCTTTGAAAATTCGCTAACAGAGTTTCTTTTCATGAATTTTTGTGTTTCTCTGCCTCTGTCTTTCGTAAACAGAGTTTCTTTGCACAGAAAGTAAAAGAAGCTGAAATCATCAAGCAGGATTTGTCTCTTCTGGTAATTAACCATCGGTTAACTGCTTTAGTTTTCCATATTCGCTCGATTTAAATTTTATTTCCTGTTTTGAATTTTCGTGAACAGAGTTTATTTTCATGAATTCTTGTGTTTTCCTGCCGCTGTATTTCAAGCTGATAATAATTAATTGCTTTCGGTGGATATGTTAAGATTTCTTGAATTCAATTTTAAAAATCGACTATGTCTTTCTTTTACTACGAAACTCTAATCTATTTTCAAGACGATTTTGTTTACGGCCAAGAGTAGCCAATAGTCATCGTTTCCGATTCCGTAAAGAAGATTTTAACTCTATTATTGTCTTTCTTTTGGCAATGATATCCGACGGGATCTAACACTATTCTTGATCCTTCTTCAATATGTAGTTCCTTTAAAATTTTCCGTGAAAACGTATTATCTTCTTTACTATTTGATTTTGAAGTTTGGTTTGTATGTAATAGACTTGGTTAACCTGAGAAGCTTCATGATGATTTCATCCGGAGTTAGTTAATCTTATGTTGTTCGATCTGACATTAATTCGAATTGTAATACCTATTTTCATGGGCTGTTCAAATGCCTACTTGCAGAAATACTTACTTCAAGGTAAGTAAGTATATATGTTATTGGCTTCCTGTTCTTTGAAGTCTGCCTTTAGTAGTCCATCAAATTTCTTTGATATTAACTAAATTGGATGTTAGTTTCTGACAGAAACTCACATATCTATGACCTACAGTTACAATGCATACGTATGGCAAGATATATACATATCCTGAGTTCCTTTTTACCAAAATTACATTGTTTTCTGTTTTACTTTTCAAATACAACAAACAGCTTTGCTACTGGATAATGTCAAGATTGTGGTCATCTTTTGGATTTATATTACTAAACTGCAAGACAAAACAGAGAAAATGAAATGTCACATGGAAATATAGTTTTTGTAGAAATATTTATAAATGTTGAAAACCACCGACTCTCTCTCTCCCTCTCTAGAAATATCTAGTTTATCTTCTCTCTGGAAATCTCTTATAAAATATCAATTAAACATGGTAAATGAAAAGAAAATCTGGAAGCTTCATGAGAGTGAAGAAAAGCCAATAATTAGGGAGATTTCTCTAAGCTATTAATCGACCTAGGAAGCCTACATATATGTGTGTTATATGTTTGTGTGTCATGAAGTGAGTAGCAAAGTGAGTGACAAGTGAAGCATATGAGTGAAGAGTGAATGAGTAACAATTGATGAGTGTGATAGGGTGGTGTGGTGAAAGGGTGAGTGACGTAGAGTGTCAGTGAGAGTGACACAAAATGTGAGAGTGAATTTGTAATTGTGGTTTGCAAGTAATAAAATTATTTTTAGTTTAGTCCCTCTCCACCTCCCAAATTTTCTACAATAAAGGCTTTTATTCTGAAGTTAGAGCATAATTTTTTTTTTGGGTATGTTATGGGTTTCCCCGCCTATCCGTTTTACGGTCTAAACGAAGATTATTCTCATTCGAGTTACAGAGACGAAACGGTAGTGCCCTCCCAACAATGTCGACTCTAGGGATCGAACCTGGGTTTTCTCACCTAGGGTGTAGCTCGCCAACCACTACACCAAACACTTGTTAGAGCATATTTATTAAATTTAAGACTATATCAGAGTTTTTCTTTCTTTCGTATAAGGAAGGAGAAGAACAAGACAGCAAAGCAGCTAAAGAGGGACAACACCAGAGAAGCAAACGCCACTCGTGGCGTCATTCAAGGGGTTGCTTAATCCACTGGGGGAGAGGAACTTTTAAGCGAAGCTCAGTGATGCTGAGGATCAGGTTTCGGAATTAAAATGTTTTATTATAAATAAAGAATAACTTGAGTTTTTAAAAAAGTAGTTTATGAGTATATATTAAAAAGTCAAAGATAGTCTAGATGCTTTTAAAAGGGAGAACTAGCTAGTTTAAATTTTATATATAGAAGATATGTGTAGAAAAACAAAATATTAATATTAGTGCAATTGTAGAAAATTTAACAATGAAATTAGAGAATATCTTGAAGATGATAAAATTAGACTTTTTTAATATTGTTAATAATTACTACTATCCTAGCTCATATTCTTAAGTTGTAAACATATTTTGTTCTTCTAATGGATATAATGCTGTTAGCACTATATTGTAAAGTAAAAAGACAAATTCTTGTAAGTTACTCGAACCTATAAAACACAATTGAGTATAGGGAATGGGTATTGTAGATCAAGATTGGATCAATCTACAAAATAAGCCCGCTAATAAATTTCATGGTTACTTGGGATAAGAAATCTATTTTCCTAAACGTTATTGATAATTCAACATAACAAAAGATAAACACTATAATAGTAATTTGATTGTGGAGGTATGTATATTAATTATGGGTAATGTACAAGTGATTCTGAATGGGAATTGCGTTCAGGGTAGTAGTACTCACCAAATACACAAAGCATAACTCTTATCACTGATTCATGTCTAAAGAGAAAAGGATAAGCAATTCTTATCTTTGTGTGTGTTTTAATTTGCTTTCCATAATAAATACTAGAAGTATTAAATGATTAGTGATAAACGACATCTAGATTCAAAGGAGAAAGAAAAAAGAGTAAAGGAAGAGACTTTTCCATGATTTCAAATGAGTCAAATGCAAGATACGAAAATACCTTCTTGGAATATTAATATCATCTTGTCATCATATGTTAGGGGTGTTCAGATCCAAACCAATCCAAATCCAACCGATCCGATCCAAATCGATCCAACCAAAACCGACCAAAACCGATTATATAGTCGGTTGTATTGGATTGAATTTATAAAAATCGATTGGTTCGGTTCGGGTTTTTTTTTAACATACAAAACCGACCGAACCAACCGAACCATAAAATTACATCTACCCTTATTGACTCACGGGTATCTCATTTCTCCATCCTCTCTATTCCTTCTCCAACCTGCGCCTCTCTCCAGCCGTTCTCCTCGTCGGTCGTGCTCGTCGTCGTCGCTGTGCTCGTCGTCAGTAGTGCTCGTCGTCGTCGTCGGTCGTGCTCGTCGTCGTCGCTGTGCTCGTCGTCGGTAGTGCTCGTCGTCCTTGTCGTCGTCGCCGTGCTCGTCGTCCTTGTCGTCGTCGCCGTGCTCGTCCGCCGCTGTTCTGTATGTATGTGACAACTTCTTTGGATATAAAGTGTGGATTTCCATGTGAAGTAGCTTCTTGTTTGTTTGTTTTCTGTGTGAGCTTTTCATCTGGGTAACATAAAATTGCAATGATTTAAGGGTTGTGAAACTGATTTGATTTGTGAGTTGAGAAATTGAGATGAATGGAAAGCATGTTGGTTGTGAAGAGGAAGAAGTAGGAGGAGGAAAAGTGGTGGTGGTTGCAGTCAACTGAACCACTGAAATTGTCTGCCCTACTGAAATGTCCATTCATGTATGAAATGCTGCCAAATTTTATGTTTTCTGCACTGTAATGAATCTGATTATTATGTAATTTGACTTGTTTTGTTATGTAATTATGTACTTTGACTTGTTTTAGTGATGAAACTAGCACTTTTTTATCAAACAAAAAAGTTTGCTGGCTGAGACAATGACATTTTAGGTGGTATATTGATTTTGTTATAAAATTAGGGATTAATATGTATTGATTCTGAATTTTTTTGAGTTTTTATGAAGTTTTCAGATTTTTTATACAGGAACCGATTAACCGATCCAATCCAAACCGATTGAAGTCGGTTTGGATTGGTTTGGATGACTCAAAATGGCTGGATTGATTGGATGAGTTTGGTTGTCATCCAATCCGTTCGGTTCGGATGAAAAAATTGGTCCAAACCGATCCAATCCAAACTTTGAACACCCCTAATAAATACTAAATCATAAAGATACATCGCAACTTATCCTACTTATACAAAGTAAATTAACATCTATAAGAATAATGATTATTAAGCAATATCAACAAAGATAGAAGAGGTGATAGATAACTCAAAGAACTCTTGGAAAATGAGAATCTATTATTAACCTTCCAAAGTAAAGATCCACTTGATCAAATTACAAATCAAATTAATAAAAATACGAAAGTATTGATGCAATCCCTAATTTACTTGTCTAATATATTTCACAATCAATCATATACATATGAAATGAATGAAATACTAAGATGAACACAACCAAACCAGAGAACTCTCCATGAAAGAACAATGAACTCAAGCCATGTCGTCAGAATTCTCCTTCGGGATCAAACGACTTAGTTTGGCAGAGTAACAATGATATAAACAAAGATGTTCTGTGATTCTAATCAAAAGCTAAAATCTTAAAGTGGAGAATGACGCGAGCTATTTATAGGCATATTTATGGACTGCGCCGTTGGCTCATCATGACGGCTCACGAGATTTTCCTCGATTTTCGTGAAGCAACTTCGGGATACGAGATATGGACGATTTCATATATTTACTTTGGGTCCAAGAAACGTGCACCATTACTAATTACAATGGCTCAAATTCTGGCGCAAACTAACGCAAACTCAATCTGCCTTCTAAAAGCTCTGTTGATGTCATGCTGGCGTGTACACTATGTTGTTGCTTGCGCCACTGGCTCAGTGTGACGGCGCAAGCTCTTCAGCTTGGCTTTGTCGCAATTGATTGCTCCAACCTTCGGTTATGCTTCATATGCTTGTCTCTTGCTGTGATGGGGGTCTGAAACCAATAAGTATACGATTAAGGAACACTGTTTCATAAACACGATAAAATACTATAAAATAGGACTTTTGTTTATTAACTCATTGCATCACCTTGGTACAAACCTTACCACATTACTTGATCATATTTGCAATAATTAGTATTGAAAAGATTTTAAAAGAGGAGCAAATAACATAGTCAGATTTGGTCTGATCAAATCCCCCACACTTAAACTTTGCACTCCTGGGCAAAGATATGCAGTTGCAGAAAAGAAAATATGCAAAAGAGTCTAGCAAATATTTCTAGATTCATGATTCAAGGTTAGTCCATAGTCAAATCCTTGAGCTAAAAAAATCAACCAAGTAATAGTCCTAGTAAAGTAAGGCTAATCAATTCCTATAAGACCAATTCCATAATTGTATCACTTAACCTCACCAAGTGAGACTTTTCACTCTAGTCGACTTTAAACTAAGTTTCCTACCATAATCTTGTAAAAATTCTCTAAGTCTCAACTACTAATGAGATAACAATTTTTAAATCAAGAGGTCTTACTAGGTTTGTAATGTAAGAGAAGTACTATATATATAAGAAAGAATAAGGAAGAAAAGAAAGAAATTTGGTGTCTCCATGTAATTTCTAAGTTTTCTTGAAAAGTTCTCCTCAACATAACTCCTCTTTTATCCACCAAAAGAAATATAGCTAGTTGAGTCTAATGGCACATGACTCTTCTTTTGTTGACTGACAGTCTTTTCTCTTGCTAAGCTCTTGAGAATATTCTTTTGATGTATCAGCTTATTTCACGATACCTTTTTATTTTTCTAATATAATTCTTGGCTCATATGGTATATAATTACTATATACACTACTTCTTTTAATTTTTGCCGAAACTTCTATTATTTTATATTACTAGCAAACTTCAACCTAAGAGGTGTAAGTTGAATCAAACTTAACTAGAAAACCACAAGTTCAACACCTTAAGTGTATAGGCTCAAAAGGGCTAACAAAGAATAAAGTGTTTATGGCTTGTGCTTGGGATAAAATGGTATAAAAAGGAAATTGCCTCTATCATCCTTTAAAAATTATTAAATCTTATTAAGCATTAACTAAAAATTTAGACAAGTTTTAGAAACAAAGCTAAATGACTAAATATTGTCTCTCATAAGAATGGAAATTGTAAGGCTCAAGACTTCCAACTGGGTTTGGATCTCTCAAATTGGTCTATAAAAATAAAAAAAGAACTAATAAACTAAAAGAATCACTTAGATCATTCTAAAACTATAGAAAATAACTAAGACTAAACTATTGTCATAAAAATAAAACTATTCACTAAAGTCCTTAAATCATATTTAAAATTCAACTAAAGCAAAGCTTACTAAAGAAGAAAATTAAAAGTATGAAGTGTTTAAATCAATTACCAAGAAAATAGGTGAGAAAAATTTTAAAAATAGAATATATATATATATATAATTTTTGAAGAATACACCTATTTAAGGACAAAATTTTTTGGATACACCAAAAAGTAAACATCTCTAGCTTATTTCCCCCACACTTTGAGACTAACATTGTCCTCAATGTTAAAATCAAATAGCCAAGGAAAAAAATAAGCTAAGAGTGGAATTCACTCTCTCTCCCCCCACACTTTAAAATGAGCATTGTCCTCAATGTATAAAGACAATGAATTTAAAAAATAAAGAAAGAAAGAGAAAAATTAAAAACCAAAAAATTAAAATGCAATTAAACTGACAGGATTCATATTATGACTAAGAGAATGGTTTGGTTAACATCAATCTTAAAAATTAAAAGCAAATGATTAATTGAAAATATAAAGACTACCTAAAGGGATAAAAAAATAAAAACAATAACAATAACATAATTAAAAATAAAAACATAATTAAACTAGATTCTATTTGTACTCCTAGTAGATCTATTCATTGAGTCTAGCTAACAACGCTTCTAATTCGTGACTGATTGCAACAAGCTCCTTAACGAACGAAATTTGAGAAGGAGTCTTAGAAGAAGTACTATTTATTGAAAAAATGGCCAAGTAATGTGGTAAGGTTTGTACTAAGGTGATGCATTGAGTTAATGAATAAAAGTGTTATTTTGTTGTGTTTTATCATATTTATGAAACAAGTGCTACTTAATCGTGTGCTTAGTGGTTTCAGGCCCCCATCACAGCAAAAGAAAAACATATAAGCATAACTGAAGGTTAGAGCAATTGATTAAGTCGAAGCCAAGCACAAAGAGCTTGCGCCATCATACTGAGCCGGTGACGCAAGCAACAGTGCAGATGACACGTCAGCAGATCATCGACAGAGCTTCTAGAAGGCAGATTAGGTTGCCGTTATTTTGTGCTAGAATTAGATTCGTTGTAATTAGCAATGACGCACTTTTCTTGCACTCCAAGTAAATATCTGAAGTCGTTCAAATCCTATATCTCGAAACCATTTCACAAAAATCGAGGAAAATCCAGTGAGCCGTCATGGTGAGCCGACGTTACAGTCCAAAATTTTTCCTATAAATAGCCATCGCCAGTCTCCACTTCATAGGTTGTTGGTTGTTGCAGAATTCTGTCCAGTATACACTTTTTCATCTCTGTTTACTCTACCAACATGACTAACTAATTCGCGTAACCGAAGGAATATTCTTACAACATGGCTTGAGTTCATCATTCTTTCATGTATAGTTCGCTATTTTAGTTTTTGTTTTCATCTTTAGTATTTCATGTTATTCGTATGTACATGATTGATTGTGAAATACATTAGAGAAGTAGATTAGGGATCTAATCAATTCTTTGGTAGTTGTTATTAATCTTGATTTGTAGCTTGATAAAATGGGTCCTTACTTTAATAGTTTAATAATATGTTCTCGTTTTACCAAGTAATCTCAAGTGATCTATCTTCTCTTCTATCTTTGTCAACATTGCTTCATAATTCATATTTGCAATTTATTTCCTATAAGTAGAGTAGGTCCCATTGTGTTCACATCATTAGTATTATTGCTGATTTGCATAATCGTCTTTGGATATGGTTCGTATGATCATAACTAAATCATAACTCTATTTCTCTCATGAACAATGATTCGTTGTCCGATGATTCTCTCATAAAGTATAATTTCTTTTAATTGATTACTTTAATTATTACTTTATCATTCTCATAATTATTTTGAATCTTACAACTTCATGACTTAAGTAATAGTGACAGTTACTTCTACCATTCACAAAGGATTTGAGATTGGACTCCATTTACTTGTGCTCTCCTCCCATCGAGTTCCGTGAGAGATCGACCCTTGGTTAACTAGGTTATACTATATTTAATTATATAGTTATACTAAGAGGCTAAGGTATAATTAATTTGATTCGCTTGCGACCATGTCAGCGATCTAGAGGAGGTGGGAATACCTCTTTACGACGTACAAAGTGAAGGTTGGGGAGAATTTCTTCCTCTAGGTTCATAATCAAACCCGATTGCCTTGCTAGAGCACGAATAGTGCTTGGAAACCTGATTGCCTTCCTTGACCATAATTCACAGGCCAACCTTTGCAAATGCTCATAAGTAACTGGGATTGATTCCAAGTGACAAGATCAGGATTATTGCCTAGTATATAATTTTTGAAGCAACTACCTTATGTATTGCTCTTGCATAAGGATTCATGGTAGAGGCAGGAAATCCTAGTTCCCTATCCTTAGAATCCCATACTACTTCTTTTCCTCCAAGAAACTCTTGTGCATTGGGCCGATTTAGATAATGCCCACTAGACATTGTTTCGTATGCACACATAGTAACCACGGGGACGTCAAAAAGACAATTGATTGATGAAGTTGAGCAATCAAAAGATTCTTCTCGTAGTGGGACAACTCTTAGGCGAAAAGGACTGGCTCTAACGTAGAAATTAGGGTTGTTCAACAACTCAGTTGACCCGGTCAACCCGGCCTGACCTGGCCAATTCGGGTCGGGTCAAAAAATAAAAAAGGAGAACAAGCTAGCAAGGTCGAGCCGGGTCTCGGGTTGGACTGAAAAGAGCCGGCCCAGCCCGGCCCGTGGTAGGCAGCTGAACCCATTTTTTTCTTATTTTTTTTATATTTTGTAGCCCTAAAACCTAACCCTAATCAGACTCTCACTCTCACTCTCGACTTAGCCGCTTCTCTTCTTCACTCTTCTTCAGTCGTCGACTCAGCCGCTCTCAATCTCTTCTTCTCACAACCGTCGACCGTCGTCTTCATCTCACCTTCATCGTCTCGTCTTCGTCATCGTCTTGTCATTTGGGTGATTGCTTATTGTGGTTGAGGTATGTTGATCAATTTTTTACCTTTCTTAGCTTTTTTTCTTCTCTTTGTTATTCAAATCAACGACCTTATCTTTTTCACTAGCCAAACTTTCCTTGCATTACTTAATTTCTGAATTTGTTTTCCCTAATTGTTTAATGTCGGTTTGTTCTGCGATTTTTTTTTCAAGATTAAGATGTAATGTTTTCTCTTATGTGAATATTTCGAAAATAGACTTGGCATTGATAGTTGATATGGAGCCGCTATGCTAATTGCAATATTCAAGAAACAAAAAAATCAAAGAGCAAAGATTATAATATAATTGAGGCCCATGTAATCAAGGATAAATGCTGTTTACTGTATAATTTGTTCCGACTGCTCAAAAATTGAAGATTAAATATGGTTTATGTTTACATTATAAATGATCAAATTATATATTTGTTTTAATGAACTAGTTACAAGTTATTTGTTTTAATAATGAGGATAGAATTATGGTGATTCTTAATATTGATTGTTGATAGTTGATACTGATGATGCTCGAGGTTCTAGATTATTGAACATGTTTTGTATGAATGTTCTCTCTCTTTCTAATAGAGAATTGTTGACATACTTTCCAGTTCCCAATTCCTTACTATGCCTCTTATGTATTGAAAAGGCTCATTTCTCTTAAATTGGTAAAAATATACGAGTCAACAATTCAGATTTCTGATTTGCTTGTTCTTTTTTTTTTATTATTATTTTCTTCTAATTGGGATAGTGAGTATCCGTGAATGTGTATTTTAGTCTTTTAGAAATTAATAAACATAGTGTATGTGTGCGTGTGTTTATGTTTTAGATCTGCAATGGAATCTCAAAATGCCTAAAGTCAAGCCCAAGGTTCAACACCTAATCAAAATATCCAAACTCAATCTCAAGGTTCAACTCCTATGTTGGGAAATCATAGAGGAGCGCAGCGGAAAAACAACGGTAAATTAAAATTTAAGCCCAACTCTATGATTCCCTTCCAGGATCCACTATCTGAATTTATGCTACTAAAGGAAGAATGTATACCTCAAATCAATCAGTGCGTTTGAATTCTACAATTCCGAGAAGTCCACTCCAACGTATCCTTCCTCTGCCGGTGATCCACACGAACAGTTTTGTTGACAACGAGGTGCTAGCCTCCAATTCTTTTCTCCAAAAGAATTCGAGAACCAAATCTACGAATTTGAATGATCAAGAACAATTCTTGATCTTCCAATAAAAGTGGCGCACACACAAGCCCTAAAGGAATTAGGGTTTTGGTCACACCTTTCTCTCTCTAAGAAAGTAGGCGACTTTTCCTCTCTCTTCTCTCTAAGGAAATCGAAAATTTTAGTCACACTAAAATAATGAATGAGCTTGGCGACTTTACCTAGAGTGTGTGTTTAAATAGAGTCATATCAGGGAATCACATTCCCTAACTCAAGAAATTAGGGAATTATAATAAAGAAAAAAGGGCCCTAAACCTTGAATTATGATATTACACTAATATTATAATTCAAAACTAATAAGCAATTTAAATTTAAATTTCAAGATCAAATCTTGAAAACTAAATCTTGAATGCCCAATCCCTATTGGTCCAGAGGATTTGAATTCCTAATTAAAATATTACATTAATATCTTAATTTGAAATTCAAGATGCAATCTTGAAATCCAAAATGCAAGATCAAATCTTGCCCATTGGATCTCCCTCATGCGCCATCCCCTTTATTATTTTGTAGGAATTTAATAATTAAAATAACAACCTTAACTCTTAGGAAGTTATAACCAATTATTAATTTCCCCAACAAGTTGAATTAAAATATTACCCTAATATCTTTAATTCAAATTTGAATCTTGAATTCAAATTCTCTAATAATATTGAATTCAAATATTACCCTAATATCTTTAATTCAAACTTGAATCTTGAAATTAAAATCAAATCTTGAATTCAAATTCAAATCTTGATTCTAATTAACAAAACATTTTCATTAATTAAAAACAAGCAATATGAGGCGCCACCTCCTTCCTTGTTATCCCAATATTAGTGAATTTAATAAATCAATAATCCCCTATCTTTTAGGAGGCTTATCCAATTTATTATTCCCTAATATTTTAAACAAGAATTCAATTGTAAATAGATTAATCAAATTAACTATTTAACAATTAATATATATTTGAACTTGTCTAAATTTATATATCATAAACGTAGATAGTATTTAAGACAAGACTTCATGTCCTAAGACACTCAACTATGTCTTAAATCGTGTCACTAAAGTGACTCACGACTTAACCCTAATTCGTGTTCCTTGTGGTGTCTTGATCCTGCTCGTCTGTGACCCAGCAGACCTCACGTGAAGTTGGCAGCAAGGCATCTCTATGACTCACAAGTCGAGAGCGGACTCTAGCAAGCCATCACGACTACCCAAAACACGTGAGTTATCGTTTTAACAAAACCGATTTAACCTTATTACCACCTTGTCATAATCCCGATTGTCACACGATATTTTGGTCATGGATAAGGCATGGGAACATCACCCTTATTCCAAACCACAACTTTCTAGATTCCTTGAGTTAGTCCCATTTCCCTATGTGGCCAGACATTCCTTGGACAGACTCATCGAGGGGACTAGTTAAATATCTCTCATCTCTATGAGGGACAAAATTCCTTCTCGGTCAACCACATTCCTCAGCACGGTAAACAACCAAACCCGTACCTAGCCTGTATGGCTACCCTGTTACGGGCAACGTTGGACAAGGCCAAAGTTCGACATCTACAACGTCGGAATAGTCAAGACCTCAGGTCTAAGGGCATCGTGACAGGTGTACAGGAGAGACTCGCTTATGATTAAACCCATGCAGGGCTCTTCAGGTCGGTTCAGCAATTTGTAACCCATTACATAATTGCACCATGACTCTCGTAAAGCATCTTATGTGTGTATCTCCATACACCGAGGTCATGCTGGTCTTGGTTCATTCTCGTTCCCACGAGAATGATCGACCAGGGACAATTTAGACTAATTATCACATAATTAATCAAGGACTGCTATCACAGTAAACATGCTAATAATATGATAACAACATAATTTATCATCTATAAATTAATCAAAATAATATGTTCATACATATAAAATGATTGTTTCTTCTAAGGATGCAGTTTGTTTCTTCTGCCAGAAGCCGGGTCACTGGAGAAGAAATTGTAAGCTGTACATGGAAGATCTGAAGAAGAAGAAGAATGAGGCTTCTACTTCAGGTATCTTTGTTATAGGCGTTCACTTGTCTACTCCTACCACTTGGGTATTGGATACTGCTTGTGGTTCTCACATATGTACTAATGTGCAGGGGTTGAGAAGAAGTAGAAAGCTGAGCAGAGGCGAGGTGGACCTACGTGTGGGCAATGGAGCAAGGGTTGCTGCTGTTGCTGTAGGGACATACGAGCTTGTTTTGCCCACTGGGCTTATTATGTCTTTGAATAATTGTTATTACGTTCCATGTTTAAGTTCAAACATTATATCACTTTCTTATTTGGATAAGGAAGGTTTTATTTGTGTGAATGGTAATTGAAAGTGTTCAATTTATAAAGATGATGTGTTATATGCTTATGGAGATCTACATGATAACCACTATATCTTAAAATTGGAACAAAGACAAAATAATAATATCTATAACATTGATACCAAAAGGATTAAGGTTGGCGAACCTAATCCTACGTACCTTTGGCACTGTCGTCTAGGTCATATAAACGAGAGACGCCTCGAGAAGCTCCATAGAGATGGACTTCTAAGCTCATTTGATTTTGAATCATATGATGCTTGCGAATCCTGTTTACTTAGCAAGATGACAAAGGCGCCTTTCACTGGTCAGAGTGAGAGGGCATCTGACTTATTAGGAATCATACATAGTGATGTATGTGGACCCATGCGTGTGCAGGCCAGAGGAGGTTACTCCTACTTCATTACGTTCACTGACGACTTCAGTAGATATGGGTATATCTACTTAATGAAGCACAAGTCAAAGTCTTTTGAAATGTTCAAAAGATTTCAAAATAAAGTTGAGAACCAGCTTGACAAGAAAATTAAGATCCTTCGATCTGATCGAGGAGGCGAATATTTGAGTCAAGAATTCACTGATCATCTTAGTAGTTGTGGAATAGTTTCACAACTGACTCCTCCTGGAACACCACAGTGGAATGGTGTGTCTGACAGGAGGAATCGAACTTTATTGGATATGGTTCGATCTATGATGAGTCAGACCGATCATCCACCATCCTTCTGGGGGTATGCTTTAGAAGCTGCCATGTTCACACTTAACCGTGTTCCGTCCAAGGCCGTTGAGAAGACACCATATGAGATATGGAAAGGGAAGAGTCCCGATTTGTCTTACCTCAAGGTTTGGGGATGTGAGGTTTATGTTAAGCAACAGCCTAACGATAAACTGTCTCCCAAATCCCTCAAGTGTCTATTTGTGGGATACCCTAAAGAGACGAAAGGGTATTACGTCTACTGCCCAACTGACAACAAAGTGTTTGTGGTCAGGAATGGATTCTTCTTAGAGAAGGACCTTGTTTCCAAGAGAAACAGTGGGAGTAAGATAGAGCTTGAAGAAGTTCAAGCTCCACAAGACACGCCAGAGGCGCAGACGGAAACTGGAGAAGTTCCACAAGAGGTTGTGGAAGCTCCTCCACAAACACAAGGACCACGAAGGTCTGATAGAACACGTTTCCAGCCAGAGAGATACTATGGATTTCTCGTGACTGAAAACAAGGATGTGTTGCTCACGGAGCGTGGTGAACCCACCACCTATCAAGAGGCCATCGTAGATCCCAACTCAGAAAAATGGGTTGAAGCCATGAAGGCTGAGATGCAGTCCATGTACGACAACCAAGTTTGGAACTTGGTCACTCCACCTGAAGGGGTAAAACCCGTAGGGTGCAAGTGGGTTTTCAAGGAGAAAACCGACATGGACGGCAACGTCACCGTCTTCAAGGCGAGGCTAGTTGCAAAGGGATTTACGCAACGTCATGGTATAGACTATGACGAAACGTTTTCGCCTGTTGCAATGGCAAAATCCATTAGGATCCTCCTTGCCATAGCTGCATATTATGACTATGAGATATGGCAGATGGATGTCAAAACAGCATTCCTTAACGGAAGGCTGCCCGAGGATGTGTATATGATACAACCCGAGGGGTTTGAATGTCCTGAGGCACCAGACAAGGTGTGCAAGCTTCAGAGATCCATTTATGGATTGAAGCAAGCATCCAGGAGTTGGAATCATCGTTTTGATGAGGTCGTCAAAGAGTTTGGCTTCCTACAAAACCCTGACGAACCTTGTGTTTACAAGAAGGTTAGTGGGAGCACGATTGTGTTCTTGGTACTGTATGTCGATGACATACTACTCATTGGGAATGATATCTCAACTTTAGAGATTGTAAAATCTTGGTTGGGAAAATCCTTCTCAATGAAGGACCTAGGAGAAGCCGCCTATATTCTAGGAATCAAGATCTATAGGGATAGATCTCGTAGGCTTCTTGGGTTGAGTCAAAGCACGTACTTGGATAAGGTACTGAAGAGGTTCAGTATGCAAGATTCCAAGAAGGGATTCATTCCGATGAATCATGGGCTGACCCTAAGCAAGAAACAGTGTCCGAGGACACTTGTTGAGCGAGGTCGCATGAGTGGGATCCCCTATGCCTCGGCCATAGGATCCATCATGTATGCCATGCTATGTACTCGACCCGATGTGTCGTTTGCCCTGAGTATGACAAGCCGATTCCAACAAGACCCTGGTGAGGATCATTGGATCGCTGTCAAGAATATCCTTAAGTACTTAAGAAGGACTAAGGATGAGTTCTTGGTTTACGGTGGAACTGATGAAGAGCTATGTGTAAGGGGTTACACAGACGCTAGTTTCCAAACCGACCAAGATGACTTTAAATCGCAGTCAGGATATGTGTTTCTCCTGAACGGTGGCAGCGTGAGCTGGAACAGTTCCAAGCAGAGCACGATTGCTGATTCTACAACGGAGTCCGAGTATATTGCAGCATCGGATGCGGCAAAGGAGGCTGTGTGGATTAGAAAGTTCATCTCCGAGCTTGGGGTGGTTCCGACCATTTCTGATCCCGTAACCCTGTATTGTGACAATAGTCGCGCTATTGCACAAGCCAAGGAGCCACGGTCCCACCAGAGGACCAAACATATACTTAGACGTTTTCACCTCGCCAGGGAGATGATTGACAGAGGTGATGTGAAGATTTGCAAAGTAGCAGGCGAGGATAATATTGTTGATCCTCTGACAAAGCCGCTTGCAAGGGTCATACATGAGAGACATGTATCGTCAATGGGGATAAGACGCATTGATCAGTGTACCTAGGAGTAGGAACAGCTAGATTGATGATTGTACCCTAGTGCAAGTGGGAGTCTGTTAGGAATTGTGCCCTAGGACCAATCCTCTATTATATATGTTATGAACACATGGATTAATTTATAGAGATAAATTAATGGTTTTCACATTATTAGCATGTTTATTGTGATTACGTCCATGATTAATTATAAGATAATTAATCTAAATCTGTCCCTGATCGATTGTTTTCGTGGGAGCGAAAATAAACTAAGATCAGCATGACCTCAGTGCATAGGGATGCACGCACTAGATGCTGGAATGAGAGTCATGGTGCAATTACGTAAGGGGTTGCGAATTGCTGGACTGACCCGGAGAGTCCTGCATGGGTTTAGTCATCAGCTTGCCTCTCTTGTACGCCTGTCACGACGCCTTAGACCTGAGGTCATCATTATTCC
>QANZ01006863.1:25528-39631 GCA_003254925.1 Chamaecrista fasciculata
GTAATATTTTAATTCAAAAACATTGGGATAAAATAAGTTGGTTATGACTTCCTAATTTTAGGAGTTATTTTTGATTTATAAAATTCCAATAAAATAAGGAGTAATAGGCGCCTATCTCATGTGGGTCCCATTGGAAGATTTGATCTTCAATTTGATTCTATGAGATAGGGATTTGAATTTGAATTAAAATATTATGGTAATATTTTAATTAGATATTCAAGTCTTAAAGATATGATATTATTGTAATATCATGATTTTATATTTATAAAATTACCATAATTTTGGTAATTATAAGCTAAAAGTCGCCTAACTCAATTGATTGATGCACATTTGTGAAAAACCCTAAGTTTGCCAAGGCAAGTCGACTTTCCTCCTTTATGAGAGAGAAATTTCGCCACCCACCTTCCTAGAGAGAGAAGTCGATTTTCTTCTAAGGAATTAGGAGAGAAATCGTTGTTGTGGGTTCATAGGGTTTTTGAGAGAAGAAGAACAAAAGGTGTTTTGTTGCTGTCTTCTGCTCTGTGGCGCCATCTAACCTGAGTTCAGAGAAGGAGTTCCTAAATTCATCAACTGTAGATTCAATCCCGAGTTTCTTTGGAGAAAGAAGCGAGGAGGCTAGCACCTCGTGTTCGGGAAACTGTTCGTGGGGATCACCGGTGGAGGAAGGACGTGGAAACGGACTTCTAGACTCGCCAAGTATCACCAATCCGATTGAAAGCTTGAAGTATAACATTTTTCATATCTGGTTTTAAATTCAGCTAGCGGATCTCAGGGTGGGTTTCTCCTGGGGAGCGCAAGTTTTTTTTTTTATTTTACAGTTCTTCCGCTGCGTGTTTTCCCCGGGAATTCCCAACACTAATTTGGTAATCGAGCCATTTGAAGAGGAATTAATTTGATCGACCTCATCTGACAAGAGTCCATTATAAAAATACTCTACCAAGCTCTCTTTTCTATGTTGGTGGTTTAGAAACTTTACCAAAAGATCTTGGAATCTTGTCAGGAAATCGAGCAACGCTTCATTTTCACGTTGTTATATGGCTAAGATTTCCTTCTTAGCCGCCGGGGATTTTGCTTCAAGAATATACTTGTTAAGGAAGGACCTTCTTAGGTTCTCCCAAGACGCATAAGCATTCATTTCGTAGGTACTCAAGTGAGTGTACCACTCTAGCGCTTTACCTTCGAGGGTAAGGTGAAAAAATTTTCCACATTGCGTCTTCTATTCTAGGCGCTAGGGGTTTCATGGTTCGACAGTGTAAATAAAGATTATTCAAGTTAGCGTAAGGATTCTCACTTGTCAAAGCGTGAAACTTAGGAAGTCCATTGAAGAGAGGACCTTTGATTCCAAAATCCGTTTGGATTCGAGGGAATGCTTGATAATGAGCTTCATAGTGCTCATTAGATTGGGAGGCTTCCCTAATGGACCTTTTAGGTCTAGGTTATTCATTCTCTAGACCTTCTTCTACTCTAGACTCCCTAGGATTAGGATTCTCTAACCTAGGATTGTTGCATGAGTTTGTTGCCATTTCTATTCTTTTTCTATTTTTCTTAAGGGATCTAAGGGTCTTTTCTAATTCTTGGTTTAGGGGAACTATAGAGTCTATGAATTTCTAGGCATAAACTAACAAATAAAAATTAAAATAAATGAAATTTAAAAATAAAATAAATAAATAATTAAAAGTTAAAAAAGAAAATAAAATAAATATCAAAATTAAAAATTAAGAATTAAATAAAAGAATAACAAAAATTAAAATAAAACATAAATAAAAATAAAAATAAATAAAGACAAATAAGAAAATAATAAAATAAAATAAAATATTAACGAGGATAATCTTTTTTTTAAAAAAATATGAAATAATAAAAAAATGAAATTTAGAAATTAAAGAAAATAGAAAAGCGATAAAAAATAAAAACAAAGAATTTGTGAGGAGAGATTGACTTACAATTGCTTGAGAACTCTAAAAGAGCTCCCCAGCAACGGCGCCAAATTTGACGGAGCACTCGTCGTAAGGTGCTCTTTGATACGTTGCGAGTAAATACGCATCAAATTTGGATAACTCAAATGTATTAATTTGACGGAGCACTCGTTGTAAGGTGCTTTTATTTTTTTAAAAAAGTTTTTAAAACTCAGTTCAACTACTTTATGAGTTATTCTTTAATACATTTTGATTCACATAAGATTTTTTTTTTGGTAAGAACTAAACAATATTTCACATACATGATCTAATTCGAACTCAAATTATTATGCTTAAGAAAGTCAGTTATATAAAAGTGTACTATCAGGCCAAAAAAAAAAATATAAAAGTGTACTACTATTCTTTATTGGTTTAAAAAAATTTCAAGGTTTATTTCTATTAATTCCAATTACATATTAGGATAATTTATTACTTTATTCATTAAACTATTTAATACTCTTTAATATAAGTAAATAGCATTATTATTTTTTTAGAAATAAAGTTACTATATAAATGAATATGGTGATTCATATATATATGTATTATATTTAAACAAATATAATTCAATAAGCTATTAGATCTATTCTAAATGATTCCAAATTACAAATAAGATAACATTTATTTTTCAACACTTGATATTTATAATTTATCATATGTCTCTACGAGTTTTAATTATATTTTTGAAATTATATCTTGAATTATTATATTTGAAGACTGATTTAGTAATTAATTTGATCACCTGATAATTCAATCAGTAATTCAATAATCTAAAGTCTAAACCCTCTATGCAACAAAATAGGTAAGATCTACATTCACAACTTTATCTCTTTCCATATCAATAATTTCATTTTTATATTCTTTATTAATAATTTCAAGTAGTCATATGTTTCTAAAATTCTTAACGGATGGATGCCCAAAATATTATGTAAGATCTACATTCACAACTTTATCTCTTTCCATATCAATAATTTCATTTTTATATTCTATATGAATAATTTCAAGTATTCATATGTTTCTAAAATTCTTAACGGATGCCCAAAATATTATGTACTTGACTACTCGGTAATATAAACCTAAAAACTTAAGGTGAAAGTGTACTTTCAATCTCACATCTTTTCTTCAGTTCTCAATTTGATTCTATAAATTTTTTTTGTTATACTTTTGATCTTATATATTTTAGTCAGATGCAAAATTAGTCTCATATTTTTGCAAAAAGTTGTACTGTTAATCCGTAATGTGAACTTTTTTGTAAAGATATGAGACTAATTCTACAACTTGACTCAAATATATGAGACCATAAGTGCACCATGAGACTAAATTGAGACCTGTGTAAAAGATATGAGACAAAAAATATAACAAAAAAAAAGTTATGAGATTAAAATGAGTCTTAAACAAAAGTTATGGGACCAAAAGTGCAGTTTAGTCCAAATTTAAAAAGTGTTTAAAAATGGAATAAGAGTCATGATGACGTAAAATGTAACGGAATGATCCGGCACATTGGAGTTCCGCCGTTAATAACTCCGTTTACTTTCTGCCAACTCTCAACTGCAGCTGACAACTCACACCCAGAGAGATGAGAGAGAGAGAGAGAGACTCTTCTTCTTTTCTGTGATGAAATGAAACCTTTCTATTGATTCTCTCTCTTTTCTGATTTTTTTTTTCTTTCTCATTTTCCCGAGCTTTCTCACCATCCAAACAAACAAACGCCAGCGACAAAATCCTCCTATTCAACTTCTTCTTCTTCTTCTGATGGCTTCTTCAGACGCAGTTGCAGAAGAAGACAACAAAACTTGGGAGGAGATGTTGCGAAGGATGTTACCAGCTGGTGCTCCTTTACCCGACGAAGAACAACTCGATTACTCAATTGCTGTTGAATACGTTGGTCCTCCGGTTTCATATGATGTTCCTCGAGTTGATCCATTGGAAATCGCCTCGGTTTCCGACCACGCTTCTTCGACGATTCCGGTAGTCATGCCGATAAATCCTAGGTTTTCTAGGTTTGGTCGCTTCCGGAACGGCACGTTTAGTAGTAGTAAGGAGCCGCCGCCGCCGCGAAGTCCGGTTGAGAGTCAAAGATCGTCTTCGGTTTCCAGAACTCAATTCTATTCGCGAAACGGCGGAGAAGAAGATCACTCGGATTCCGGCGACGGAATCGCTAGTTCGGTGTCGTCGTCGCCGCGAGCGCCGAATTCAGCTCCCCAAGGTGATGGTGTGACTGAAGGGAAGCGCCCTACGACTGTGACATTCAATACGCCGAAGGATTCGGAGAACGAAGAGGATGATGATGGGAGTTCATCGCCGCGTTCAGTGGCTACAGAGCCGGTGGGATCGCCGGTTGCAGTGCGAAGTTCGCAGGTTGGGTCGAAGAAGAAATGGATTTGCAGTAGGTGTGGGAAAGGGAATAGGTTGAAGGAAAAGGAAGCGTGTTTGGTGTGTGATAAAAGGTATTGTAGTAATTGTGTGCTTAAGGCAATGGGGTCAATGCCAGAGGGACGTAAGTGTGTGAGTTGCATTGGGCAGCCGATACACGAGTCAAAAAGGTCAAGTTTAGGAAAGTGCTCGAGGATGTTATCGAGAGTGTGTAGTCCATTGGAGATTAAGCAGATAATGAAGGCAGAAAAGGAGTGCCCAGCGAATCAACTTCGACCGGAGCAGCTTGTTGTTAATGGAAGGCAGTTACGACAAGAAGAATTGGCGGAGATTTTGGGTTGTGCCATGCCGCCGCAGAAGCTAAGACCTGGGAAGTATTGGTATGATAAAGATTCTGGACTTTGGGGAAAGGTGAAAGTGGAATTTTCAGTTTGATTATGCAATGTTTGTTTTTGATTGTTTGTTAGTTTTCTTGTACTTAACTTTGAAGTAATGAATTTCAGGAGGGAGAGAAGCCTGATAAGATAATAAGTTCGAAACTAAACATTGGAGGCAAGCTTCAGATGGATGCAAGCAACGGAAATACAGGAGTTTATATGAATGGCCGTGAAATAACAAAACTTGAACTTAGAATGTTAAAGGTAAATCATGTCTCTCCGTTCATTTGGATTTTCTCAGTTGTAAACCAAACAGTAAATGTAAATGTACTAGAAGCCTACCAAACTTGCTAACTTGTTAGTGTATATGTTATTTATGCTAGGATTGTTTCTAAGGTTTCAAATGAAGTGCCACATCTGTGACCTTAATTATCTTTACCATACAGGAACCTTAGAGGTCGTTTATTAAGTATGGAATTCCATATGCTTGTTGGTGATTAATTATCTAAAGTAGCATATGAATTAAAGCCTATACTGTCAAAGTGTTTAAAGCTTCCAATATTTCTTTTTGAAACCAATTACAGACTAAATTTTATTGATATTTGACGAGAAGGCATTGGATAATGGAAAAACCTTGAATCTAGTTTATCATGTATCAAATCCTGAACAAGCTTATGGAAATTTTTTATAAACACTCAAATTACCTGCTTGTCAGTGCACTAGGTTATAAGAATCCAGTTAAATCGTATTTAGATTCAATATAATGTATATTGCATCTGTTCCTTGGCAACAAGCGGGTTGTTGCCAATTTAGTGCATGTCAAAGATACAGTTTTCAGGTCCCATAGATTTTGACTACTATATTCCTTGATGGATTATTAATGGTTTATTGAAATTGGGATTGAAAACATTTCTCTATATCTAGGATTTGTATCTAGGTCTCTACTTGACAGAATAAAATTTTTAGAGTTTTTACTACTCTTTTGTTTAATGCTTGCTTCCTTTTCTTTACTTTTTCATATTTTCTAAAATACAGTGTTTCCTTGAATTCCAAGATCTCAGAAAGCTTGTCTTGAAAGAATCAAAGTAAGAACTTTTACATTAACAATTCTTTCCCCTGATTATATATGTAGATTGATTAACTTAATGGACACAAAGTTTATAAACCTTATCAGGCCTATTCTGTTTCAAAAATATTATATTGTTCAGATTATTGAACATTCAAGCTCTGAGTTATATCTTCTAGCATTTACGCATTTAACTCTTTAACTCTTTCTTTTCTTTTTCTATCTTTTAGGGAAGGAAAATTGTTGCTTTTATCATTATCTATTGATTTGTAACCAATGCGTCTTTCGTTTCAGATAGCAAATGTACAGTGTCCGCGAGATACTCATTTTTGGGTTTATGATGATGGAACTTATGAGGAAGAAGGTCAAAATAATATAAAGGGAAACATATGGGGAAAGGTTCTTTCTTACCCGATCATAACAATTATCTCCTCTTTAGTTTATGAAAAAGCTGAGGTATTGGCCTCCAATCTTGGTTTGATTTTTTATATGATAGTTGTTTGTTTAATGGTAGGCAGGCATCAACTCGTTTCTTTTCTTCATTATTCTCGTTACCTGTACCGCCAAATAATCCTCAGGGGGTGAATGAGAATCCTACTAACTATTCATCAAGGTCTGTGCCTGAGTATTTGGAGCAGGGAAGGGTTCAGAAACTTCTGTTGTTTGGCATAGAAGGATCTGGAACATCCACTCTCTTTAAACAGGTGTGTCTATCAGTTTCTTTGTCACTTTATCTGTCTCGTGTTGTCTGCATGCATGTGTCACTTTATATGTTGACTATTAATGTAAGGCTGTCTCCTGATTCCCTCCTACACCCCCCTTCGCCTTCTGGACAATGGGGCTTTAGTGAGGGAGCATGATTAGTGTGCTTGGTACTTGGAGCCTCAGTAGTGATGAACTATTTACTAGCTGTGGTTTATAGTAATATAATGGATGGATTATCTTTTTAAGGATTCAGATGTCTAGATTGATCTATTATCAGCTGCCTTACAACTTGATCTTGTGTATATATTTGTCTTCAGAAAAATATTTGGACAACACTATAGTGGCATGCATGCATGCATTAACTGTACCAAGGATCTATGCATATACTTGTGTGTGAATTTCTATATTCATAATTTTTACAGAAACATACACATCAAGGTTTAGATAAATAAATCTGAAATCACAACTTTACCAGTTACAAAATTGGAAGTGTACATGGATAGGAACTCAAAATTGTAGTCATTGTTTAACAATTAACAACATTCCTGATGTGCATGCATTATCATTCACTTTCTTGTTACATCTAGTAATAAATTCTTCTGGGTTTTTTTTTAATTACTTTATGCCTAGACTATAGTATGATTTGCTGGTCCTTGATATACAAAATCTATGATTTTGTTATGAGCATATTTCCTTTCCCTATTCATCAAACAGGCCAAGTTTTTATATGCCAACAAGTTCTCTACAGAAGAATTGCAAAACATCAAGCTTATGATTCAAAGCAATATGTACAAGTATCTCAGTATTCTCCTTGAAGGACGAGAACAATTTGAAGAGGAGGCTTTGGCAGAAAAGGAACCTACTTTAGATCTTGAGCAGTCTGAGCCAGGTCTTATTTTATCTTCTTTTTACTGCTCTACAAACTTTGTTTTTGCATTAATTACTAAGAAGCAACTTTTTTTTTTTTGGAAGTTGTCTAGTCTCATGCATAACTTGGTCATGGTTATATTATAGTTTATTGCATTAATTGTTTTTGATAAAACAAGTATTTATGAAGAACTCAAACAAGTATTTATTGCATTAATCACAATAGCTTGTCCCTGGGGTGTTCATTGCCACTTACATATGTTTATACTTTATAGTTGGTCTGCTGTATCTGCCTTTGAGAAACAAGGATGGAAAAGTTTATTGTCAAAGTTGAGTTAGTTGACTGGCATGGGTAAATGTGAACTGTGCTATATAATTGATGTGAAACGAGTTAGGCAGATCTTCCTGTAAAAAATCAAAATATCTATTTTATTGTGTATTTATTGATGAGAAGAAAACTGGCACAGCCTGAACTTTCCAGTAAATAATCATACTATAAAATAGTTTGTGAGATCCTAGGGCAGTGTCGAGAAATGTAGGACTTATTAGGAATTATTTTATTTCTTATTTCTGTTAATCTTTTTCAAGTAGGTTTGGGATTCCTAACTTAATTAGGAGTATTTCTCTCTTATATAATAGGCTGTAAGGTTTTTGTTTAGAACGAATAGTAACAATTTTCCTGCCTAATATTTTATCATGGTATCAGACTTTGGTTGACATCTTAAAAAACCCACCTTAGCCTTCATCTCTATTCCTTCACAAACACCCTTCTTCGTTCTTTGTCCTTCTCAAACACCTTTTGTTTCCATAATTCCTTTCTTCTTTTTTCCTTCATCCTTCACAAAAAGCTTCCTAGAATTCCTTTGTTCTGTTATTCGGCCTTCATCGCCACAATGGCTTCCAAATATCCCACCGTCCTTCATAGTAGAGTGTTGTCTTGCCAATAATTGAAAATCCTTCCTCGTTCTTAATTGATGATAACCTGTCCGTACCCAGAATTCCTTGAGCATTCATCGCCACAATTGAGAATCTCTTGATACTTTATCGACGAGAGTTGCCAGTCTATAATCGACACTTATAGTCGATTTTCATTCTCATCGGTCAAACTGTCCCGCCATCCTTAATTCGTGATTTCAGTCCTTAATCAACGTTTCTTTTCCAAAATTTCTTATTTGACCGTCATCCACCAATCTTCCCAAGTCGTGACCCACTATTCCCATCGATCTTAATTGACAATATGTAGTACAAGAGTAGTTATTGCTGAGACCCATTTAAGCTACCCAATATGTAGTTCTCCATCCTTCATCGGCAGACACTCAGGGCTTAACCATCGATACTCATTGACTTTGCTTTCTCGTCCTTTGTCAACGAGACCCAGGTACACTGTTTGATACTCATAGGTCCTTGATAATTTTGGCTAGAAAGGTCAATTTTTGACCTCCTTTCTTTTGATGTTTTTGCATATAATACCATTAAAATATGGTTTTTCTTTGTTTTGATAAGGCTTTTATCCTATTTCTTGTCAATTATTTGGAACAAGGAAAAAAAAAACAGAGGAAAAAAACATAATGTATAGGTAGTGTCATGGGATTTGGCTTTAGGCCTCAATGTCTCCCATTGAGAATTTGCAGTACCTTTCATGCTTCGTTCTTGATTTCTTAAGATTTTGTGGATGTATCAAATGATCTTTTCTTTATGATAACGAAAATGCTGGTGACTGAATCTTGTCGTTGTATTAATTTAGCAGAAACAGTAACTGATGAAAATAAGCGGTGCATTTACTCAATCAATCCAAGGCTAAAGCATTTTTCTGATTGGTTGCTGGATATAATGGCCACGGGAGACTTGGGGGCTTTCTTCCCTGCTGCTACTCGTGAATATGCACCTATGGTAGATGAGATCTGGAGAGATCCTTCTGTTCAGGAAACATACAAGAGAAGAGAGGAATTGCATAACCTTTCTGATGTTGCCAAATACTTCTTGGATCGGGTATGCCTCCAATTACCTCTACCTAGACCTGTTGAGAAGTATTGGATAATTGTTGGTTTTGTGTACCTTAATATAAATATATATATTTGATACTTGTTATTTTATTATCTGAGATAGCAAATAAATTTCTTTCCCTCTTCAAGTTAGTAAAGTAGTTATAAATTATTATCACTTCAAGTTTTCCTCTTTTAAATATTTTGTATTTAAGCCTTTTAATTGCTTTGAAACACAGGATTTGATCCCTAGTAATGAAGGTTCCTGATGGACCAGACTTAGGCACCATTTGAGCAACGGCTCACTAGCATCATTAGATAGATGTATTAGCTATAACAAATATGAATAGATATGTAGGCAGAGAGATATAATAATAATAAAAAAAATATCTATGGAGGCTATGCGAAAAATATATTTGTTGAGAAATATAGGAATAATTATGAATTATCTTATTTCTTATTTTATCATTATCTTTTAGGTTAGGAATTTTCTTATTATTATCTTTTAGGATTAGAATCTTATTTCTGTATTATCTTTTTCAAATAGATTTAGGATGATTAGAAATATTTTTCTCTTATTTAAGTCACTGTAAACCTTTCTGTTGAGTGTGAATCATAATAAGAATTTTACTACCTAATTCTTCAACAATATTCATGAAACATCAAACTACATAAGATAAGAAATTTGTAAAATGAAAATGTCAACTATAATAATAATCATAGAAAGTTAAAAATTTCTTCACAATGGATTGAGTGTTTAACTAATCTAGTTAACTTTCCCAAGATTGATATGAATGACAAGAGCTATATCATATGATCATATAATTATATATCTTCATGTTATAGCCTAAAGACTTAAATGAACGCTCATGGTAATTGTTTAAGAATTAAGATATATCTAATGTTTAGGATCTGTTCTTGGCTAATTTGGAGTCATGGTCAACAGAAAAAGCATTTAATTTATGTTAGTGTAGATGTATTATGTTCCTACGTAGCATACATCACCTCTGCATGGCTGTGGTCTGCCGTTTCGTAGAATTGAGATTGTTTCCAAGGATATCATTGCATGCATAGTTGATATCAAACTCAACTATTTCATCCTGAGCATTCTTTGACAGATCCTTTTCTGAGAACTATTTCATCTTCAAAAGGATTCCTTAGAAGTTATTTATATGTTAAAATCATAATCTTGAATTGAATAACTCATATCTGGTCGTTTGACCTTCAATTCCATTGGAATTGACTACATCTTTTCCAATATCTCTTCTGTTTTTTTCTGCATTCTCTTGACCCGAGTAACTTTTATGTTTCATGACATGTAGTGTCTTATGTCAATTGTTTACAACATGGTAAAAAGTACACGCTATGTTGTATGCTGTCTCATTAGCTAATCATAGGTGATCGTGGATCCTGTGCAGGCGATAGAAATATCAAGCAATGAATATGAACCTTCTGATAAGGATGTATTATATGCTGAAGGAGTCACTCAGAGCAATGGTCTTGCCTTCATGGAATTCTGTTTTGATGATAGAAGCCCCATGTCTGAGATATACAGTGAAAACTTAAATTGCTCTCCTCCTTTGACCAAGTAAAATTGTTCTCTTGCATCTGAATGCATAGCATATAATTTTTTTTCCCTCTTAATACGTTGGAACGTTTGGAAAATCATCTTCTAATGTATGATCATTTTCCTTTGGATTAGGTATCAACTGATTCGAATCCCTTCAAAGGGACTGCGTGAAGGTTGCAAATGGCTCGATATGTTTGAAGATGTGAGGGCAGTGATATTCTGTGTTTCCCTGAGTGACTATGATCAAATGTGGGCCAACAGTTCCGGCCATCTCCACAACAAAATGTTGGCAAGCCGAGATCTCTTCGAGAGTCTCGTGAGATATCCTTGTTTTAAAGATACTCCTTTTGTGCTTCTGCTAAATAAGTATGATGCCTTGGAAGAGAAGATAAACAAAGTTCCCTTGTCTACTTGTGAGTGGTTTCAGGACTTTTGTCCCGTGAGACCGCATCACAATAATCACGCCCTAGCACACCAAGCATTTTACTATATGGCCGTAAGATTCAAGGAGCTATATTCTTCCATAACTGGTCAGAAGTTGTTTGTGTGGCAAACACGGGGTCGGGAGGCTGCCTCGGTCGATGAAGCCTTCAAATTCATAAGGGAGGTCATTAAATGGGATGAGGAGAAGGATGATGAGTATGAAATCAATGCAGAAGAATCATTTTACAGTGAAATGAGTTCTTCACCATTAGTTAGACAAGATTGAGTTTGCAACCTAGTTAGCCCTCCATTGCCAAAATGATCAGGAAAAAGCTCTGGATTATGGGCATTTCACAAGAGCATTTCATTGCCCTTAATAAGGATATCGGAGGTCAGTTTGGCAGGGCAATGTGAAGTATTGTGTTTTGTTTTGGTCTTTTAGGATGTGTTCATGATCGGGTACAGAATGATTTTTTTCCATCATAAATAAGCTCTAATTTACCAATTACATGGGAGGGTTTTGTTTTAGGGTTGATTTGTTGTCTGTACAGCATCATTTATATTGGTAATATTGTTCAGTTTGAAATGAAGAAAAAATCAGTAATTTTTTCAGTCCCAGTGACCAGTGTTATCACTCATGGGAATTTCGTTCTAGTGTAGGGTTATGTTGGTTAAAATCTAAAATCAGATATGCTTCTGCCCACTGCTTTATATGCCATTATTTTCATGATTAATTCAACTGTTATCTTGGCCTTTCAAAGATTTGCCTTGAAATTATCTGAAAAATTGTACTTTTATTTAGAAATAAATAAAAAGATTTTTGTTAATAATTGTACACAACTATTGAGAAAGGCACAATGGTGGAAAAATAGTTTATAAGAATTTTAGTTTTTCATAATATTTATCTTTCAAAAGAACCTATTATAAAACATTGTATCATGTCTTTTCTAGGAGTTCAGGCCAAAGAAAATGCCTTTTTTAAAAGCATAAATATGTGTGTGTGTGTGTGTGTATACATAAGTTTTTCTTCTTGCCCAAGTGAAATTTTGATATTTTTGTCTTTGGAGTGAATTGTAATTTAGTCTTTTTTTTAATTATAATTTTGATCCTCCAAATTTTTCAAGTTTCACTTCTTGGTCTCAATTCTAAAACTGTTGTCAAAAACAATATTAAAAAATAGATATTGACACATCAGGCCAAAAAAGAAAAATAGATATTGTCACTATTTAGATGAAAATAAGAAAACATAAGTGATCAGCCCAAATATGAACAAGTTATTTGACCGTCTTTTAATGTGTTTAAACTTATAACATATTAAAATTAGACCAATTAATATGCTAAGGGCTGCACCAAGGTATGGCGAAATAAAGTGGATAAAATAGGTTAATTAGCGTTTATTTATTGTACTTTATAAATAGGTGCTAGTTAATGGTTTATCTAGTGTTTCAGATATCCAAACAGGGCCAAACCAAGAGGGAAACATCGAGAATCAACGAGAAGATCACGTTAGACACAAGATATTCTTGTGCCGTTGGATGGGCCGCCGACACAAAGGTGGTAATTCCCGCGGCGCACGTATCTGAGAGAAGTATGACGTCAGCACGTAAGTTTCAACGTAATTTTAGGTTGAGCCGTGACTTGAGCCAACGACCCAAGTGAGAAGTCTCGTGACACACGTAACTTAGCGACTAAAAGATATGTTTTGGACGACCAAGATTCAAGATATCAAGATATATTCAAGATATTCCAGATATTTCGCTGCGCCGCCAAGATGGGTCGTCGGCACACGTAACGACCCATGTGCAAATCTTTTCCTTGACTTGCAGATCAAGCAGACTACTCATGCCTATAAATAGAGCTTGTCATTCCACGCTCAAAGCACCAATTCACAGTAAAATCACATATTAGAATAGTTAGAGTTCTCTGCCTAGAGCATGAGTAACTAAATAGGTAGATACTTGAGGATTGCCTCGAGGATGTGGCTTGAGTTCACCACGTTTTCATTGTAGAGTCCAGATGTTGATGTTGCATTTATGAGGTATTCTCAACTCTTTCATGGTAATTGTTGAAGTTATTTATACATTAGATTGATATATCAGTAATTTATTAGGGATAGTTGTTGGTGTTGGGAAATCCCCGGGGAAAACACGCAGTGGAAGCAAACAGTAAATAAAAAAAAAACTTGCGCTCCCCAGGGAAATCCAACCCTGAGATCCGCTAGTTGAATTTAAAACCAGATATGAAAAGTGTTATACCTCAAGCTTTCAATCGGATTGGTGATACTTGGCGAGTCTAGAAGTTCGTTTCCACGTCCTTCCTCCACCGGTAATCCACACGAACAGTTTCCCGAACACGAGGTGCTAGCCTCCACGCCTCTTTCTCTAAAGAGACTCGGGATCCAATCTACAGTTTTTGAACTCAGGAACTCCTTCTCTGAATTCCATGCAAGGTGGCGCAACAATGGAGGAGATAGCAACAAAACTCCTTTTGTTCTTCTTCTCCCAAGAACCCTAGAACCCACAACTTTCGATTTCTCTCTCTCTAACACTTAGGAGAAAATCGACTTCTCTCTCTAGGAAGGTGGGTGGCGAAAATTCTCTCTCTACTAGGATGAATTTCGACTTCTCTTAGTGAGCTAGGGTTTTTCACTTGTGTGTGTCTCAAATAGGCGCCTAGCACCTTATATACTCATGTATATAATTATTTTTAGAGCATTATTATAATTCCAAATTATAATAATATATGGATTCATGACTTGAATTTCAAATTATAATATTACCTTAATATTTAA
>QANZ01006868.1:1498-13230 GCA_003254925.1 Chamaecrista fasciculata
GGGTGAATGGGAGTTTCAACGCGACGCCCATTGAAATCTTGGTTCTTTGAATACGGTGATCGCCTACGCGACACGTATTGCAGTTGGGCCTTGAAGATATGGGAGGGCTTCGGCCTCGTTGTTTTGAACCTAGCCATTCACATGTTTTACCGTGTGACTTAATGGGGTTATCAAAACGGTTTTGGACCTCAAGGCATTAGATGGGATAAACATGCCATAATAAGTATCATGTGATGATACAGTCCCATAAGGATCTAAGAGTCACATAGGATGTGATTGGTAAGGAGTTACCTACCTAAATAACCAAAGGGTGCATGATCGCCTACGCGACGGTAAACCTTGGTGAAATATGGGTCTTAGCCACTAATAATAAATTTTACTGGGTTTTATAAAATTGTGGATATTTATTTTTCCTGCTAATTAAACTTTTCATATCTAATTATAGAATCAAATGGCAACAAACGTTCAAACACTATCACTGCGATCTGTCCTTGAGAAGGACAAGTTGACTGGGACTAACTTTCTCGACTGGCATCGAAATCTGAGAATTGTTCTCACCCAGGAGAGAAAGCTCTATGTCCTAGAGAACCCCATCCCTGAACAGCCTGCTGCAAACGCTCCAAGAGCACAGAGAGATGCTTACGAGAAGCATCAAAGTGACTCTGTGGACGTTGCCTGTCTTATGCTGGTAACAATGGTTCCCGAGATCCAAAAGAACTTGGAGAACAAAGGGGCATATGAGAAAATACCACATCTCAGGGAAATGTTCCAAGTACAAGCAAGGCAAGAGAGATTTGAGACAGCAAAGGCTCTTTACTCTTGCAAGATGGCAGAAGGTGGATCTGTGAGTGCCCACGTCTTAAAGATGAGGGGGTACATTGATCACCTTGCTAGGCTGGGATTTCCCATTTTGCCGGAGCTAGCGACGGATTTGGTCCTTAATTCGCTACCTAGAAGTTATGACCAGTTCGTCTTAAACTTTAACATGAATGGCATGGAAAAATCCGTATCTGAACTGCATGGGATGCTGAAGACTACTGAGGCATCTATAGAGAAGGCGCCTAGCACTGTCTTACTAGTTCAGAACAAGGGAAAGGGGAAGGCCAAAGGAAAGAGGAAAGAAGACGCCGAGGTTGGTGGGACCAAGCCTGCGGCTAAGCTTAACCCACCGCCTGCCAAGAAGGCAAAGCCCACTAAGGATACAGTTTGTTTCTTCTGCCAGAAGCCTGGACACTAGAAGAGGAATTGCAAGCTGTACATGGAAAATCTGAAGAAGAAGAAGAGCGAAGCCTCTACTTCAGGTATCTTTGTTATAGGTGTTCACTTGTCTACTCCTACCACTTGGGTATTGGATACTGCTTGTGGTTCTCACATATGTACTAATGTGCAGGGGTTGAGAAGAAGTAGAAAGCTGAGTAGAGGCGAGGTGGACCTACGTGTAGGCAATGGAGCAAGGGTTGCTGCTGCTGCTGTAGGAACATACGAGCTAGTTTTGCCCACTGGGCTTGTTTTGTTATTAAACAATTGTTATTATGTACCATCTCTGAGTTCTAATTGTTATTATGTACCATCTCTGAGTTCTAACATTATATCACTTTCTTATTTGGATAAGGAAGGATTTGTTTGCATGAATGGAAATGGCAGATGTTCAATTTATAAGGATGATGTGTTATATGCTTATGGAGATCTCCATGATAACCACTATATCTTAAAATTGGAACAAAGACATAATAACGAAATCTATAACATCGATACGAAAAGGATTAAGACTAACGAGTCTAATCCTACATACCTTTAGCATTGTCGTTTAGGCCATATAAATGGGAAACGCCTAGAGAAGCTCCATAGAGATGGACTTCTAAGCTCATTTGATTTTGAATCATATGATGCTTGCGAATCTTGTCTACTTGGTAAGATGACAAAGGCGCCCTTCACTGGCCACAGTGAGAGGGCATCTGACTTGTTGGGGATCATACATAGTGATGTATGTGGACCCATGAGTATTCATGCTATAGGAGGTTACTAGTACTTCATTACATTTACTGACGACTTCAGTAGGTATGGCTAGGTCTACCTAATGAAGCACAAGTCAGAGTCTTTTGAAATGTTCAAAAAAATTTCAAAATGAAGTTGAGAACCAACTTGACAAGAAAATCAAGATCCTTCGATCTGATCGAGGAGGCGAGTATTTGAGTCAAGAATTCACTGATCATCTTAGTAGTTGTGGGATAGTCTCACCACTTACTCCTCCTGGAACACCATAGTGGAATGGTGTGTTTGAGAGGAGGAATCGAACTCTATTGGATATGGTTCGATCTATGATGAGTCAAACTGATCTTCCGCCATCCTTTTGGGGATATGCTTTAGAAGTTGCCGCGTTCACACTTAACCGTGTTCCGTCCATGGAAGTTGAGAAGACACCATATGAGATATGGAGTGGGAAGAGTCCCATTATGTCTTACCTCAAGGTTTGGGGATGTGAGGTTTACGTTAAGCAACAAGCTAACGATAAACTATCTCCCAAATCCCTCAAGTGTCTATTTGTGGGATACCCCAAGGAAACGAGGGGGTATTATGTCTACTGCCCAACTGACAACAAAGTGTTTGTAGTCAGGAGTGGATTCTTCTTAGAGAAGGATCTAGTTTCCAAAAGAAACAGTGGGAGTAAGATAGAGCTTGTAGAAGTTCAAGTTCCACAAGACGCATCAGAGGCGCAGACGGAAACTGGAGAAGGACCACAAGACGTTGTGGAAGCTCCTCCACTGACACAAGGACCACGAAGGTCTGATAGGACACGTTTTCAGCCAGAGAGATATTATGGATTTCTCGTGACTGAAAATAGGGATGTGTTGCTCACGGAGCATGGTGAGCCCACCACCTATCAAGAGGCCATCGTAGATCCCAACTCTCAGAAATGGGTTGAAGCCATGAAGGCTGAGATGCAATCTATGTACGACAACAAGGTATGGACCTTGGTCGCTCCACCCGAAGGGGTAAAACCCGTAGGGTGCAAGTGGGTTTTCAAGGAGAAAACAGACATGGATGGCAATGTCAACGTCTTCAAGGCGAGGCTAGTTGCGAAGGGATTTACGCAACGTCATGGTATAGACTATGACAAAACGTTTTCGCCTGTTGCAATGGCTAAGTCCATTAGGATCCTCCTTGCCATAGCCGCATATTATGACTATGAGATATGGCAAATGGATGTCAAAACAGCATTCCTTAACGGAAGGCTTCCCGAGGATGTGTACATGACACAACCCGAGGGGTTTGTATGTCCTGAGGAACCAGACATGGTATACAAGCTTCAGAGATCCATTTATGGATTGAAGCAAGCATCCAGGAGTTGGAATCACCGTTTTGATGAAGTAGTCAAAGAGTTTGGCTTCTTACAAAACCCCGATGAACCTTGTGTCTACAAGAAGGTTAGTGGGAGCACAATTGTGTTCTTGGTACTATATGTCGATGACATATTACTCATTGGAAATGACGTTCCAACCTTAGAGATTGTAAAATCCTGGTTAGGAAAATCTTTCTCAATGAAGGACTTAGGAGAAGGTGCCTATATTCTAGGCATCAAGATCTATAGAGATAGATCTCGTAGGCTTCTTGGATTGAGTCAGAGTACGTACTTGGATAAGGTATTGAAGAGGTTCAATATGCAAGATTCCAAGAAGGGATTCATACCGATGAATCATGGGCTGACCCTGAGCAAGAAACTGTGTCCTAAGACACTTGTTGAGCGAGGGCGCATGAGTGAAATTCCTTATGCTTCGGCAATAGGATCCATCATATATGCCATGTTATGTACTCGACCCAATGTGTCGTTTGCCCTAAGCATGACGAGTCGATTCCAACAAGACCCTGGTGAGGATCATTGGATCGCTGTCAAGAATATCCTTAAGTACTTGAGAAGGACTAAGGATGAGTTCTTGGTTTACGGTGGAACTGATGAGGAGCTATGTGTAAGGGGTTACACAGACGCTAGTTTCCAAACCGACCAAGATGACTTTAAATCGCAGTCAGGATATGTGTTTCTCCTGAACGGTGGCAACGTGAGTTGGAAGAGTTCCAAGCAGAGCACGATTGCCGATTCTACAACGGAGTCCGAGTATATTGCAGCATCGGATGCAGCAAAGGAGGCTGTGTGGATTAGAAAGTTCATCTCCGAGCTTTGTGTGGTTCCGACCATTTCTGATCCCGTTACCCTGTATTGTGACAATAGTGGTGCTATTGCGCAAGCCAAGGAGCCACGGTCCCACCAGAGGACCAAACATATACTCAGACGTTTTCACCTTGTCAGAGAGATGATTGACAGAGGTGAGGTGAAGATATGTAAAGTAGCAGGCGAGGATAACGTTGCTGATCCTCTCACGAAGCCTCTTGCAAGGGTCATACATGAGCGGCATGTATCGTCGATGGGGATTAGACGCATTGATCAGTGTACCTAGGAGTAGGAACAACTAGATTGATGATTGTACCCTAGTGCAAGTTGGAGTCTGTTGGAGATTGTGCCCTAGGGCCAATCATTTTATAGAAATGTTATGAACATTTTTAGAAAAGGATTTTGTCTCCAAAAGAGACAGTGGGAGTAAGATAGATCTTGAAGAGGTTCAAGATCCACAAGATACTCTAGAGGCGCAGACGGAAACTAGAGAAGAGCCACAAGACGTTGTGGAAGCTCCTCTAGTAGCACAAGGACCACGAAGATATGATAGGACACGTTCTCAACCTCAAAGATATGGATTTTTGATGATTGAGAACAGGGATGTGTTACTCATGGAGCGTGGTGAGCCTACCACCTATCAAGAAGCTATTGTGGGTCCCAACTCAGAAAAATGGATTGAAGCCATGAAGGCAGAGATGCAATCCATGTACGACAATAAGGTATGGACCTTAGTTGATCCACCTGAAGGTGTAAAAGCCGTAGGGTGCAAGTTGGTTTTCAAAGACAAAATCGACATGGATGGCAACATTAATGTCTTTAAGGCCAGGCTAGTTGCAAAGGGGTTTACTTAACGTCATGGTATTGACTATGATGAAACGTTTTCCCCAATTGCAATGGCCAAGTCCATTAAGATCCTCCTTGCCATAGCCGCATATTATGATTATGAGATATGGCAAATGGATGTCAAAACAGCAATGCTTAATGGAAGGCTGCCCGAAGAAGGGTTTGTATGTCCAGAGTTGATGGGTTTGTATGACACTACCTGATGGGTTTGTATGTCCAGAGGAACCATAGAAGGTGTGGAAACTTCAAAGATCCATTTATGGATTGAAGCAAGCATCCCAGAGTTGGAATCATCGTTTTGATGAGGTAGTCAAAGAGTTTGGCTTTTTGCAAAACCCTGATGAGCCTTGTGTTTACAAGAAGGTTAGTGGGAGCACGATTGTGTTCTTGGTGCTTTATGTCGATGACATATTGCTCATTGGAAATGATGTTTCTACCTTGGAGATTGTGAAATCTTGGTTGGGAAAATCATTCTCGATGAAGGACTTAGGAGAAGCTGCTTACATTCTAGGCATCAAGATCTATAGAGATAGATCTCGAAGGCTTCTTGGATTAAGTCAGAGTACATACTTGGATAAGATACTGAAACGGTTCAGAATGCAGGATTCCAAGAAGGGATTCATACCGATGAATCATGGTTTAGGCCTGAGCAAGAATCAGTGTCCAAAGACACTTGATGAGCGAGGGCGCATGAGTGGCATCCCTTATGCTTCGGCAATAGGATCCATCATGTATTCCATGTTGTGTACTCGACCAGATGTGTCATTTGCCCTGAGTATGACGAGCCGGTTCCAACAAGACCCTGGTGAGGATCATTGGACCGCTGTAAAAAACATCCTTAAGTACTTAAGAAGGACTAAGGATGAATTGTTGGTTTATGGTGGAACTGATGAAGAGCTATGCGTAATTGGTTACACAGATGCCAGTTTCCAAACCGACCAAGATGATTTTAAATCGCAGTCTAGATACGTGTTTCTCCTGAACGGTGGCAGCATGAGTAGGAAAAGTTCCAAGCAGAGCACGATTGCTGATTCTACAACGAAGGATGAGTATATAGCAATATCAAAGCTAGTTTGAAGGAGTTCTGCCGTAGAGGGGGTTCTCGCAGTGTGACCTGTGACTGAGTGTTTTACTCTTACCCCATGCGGTCTCGGTGATAGGGTTGGTCTCGTAGAGACGCAGACCGTAAAACTAGTGTCTGAGGTGCTCTTGGTGGTCACCCTGTGGAGACAAGAACGGCACCAGGTGGGATTTGATCCCCACTATTTTCCAATAGTGGTATCAAAGGACCAAACATATACTCAAACGTTATCACCTTAAGATGGTTGACAGAGGTAATGTCAAGATATGTAAAGTAGCATGCGAGGATAATGTTGCTGATCCTCTTACGAAACCTCTTGCACGGGTCGTACATGAACGCCATGTAACGTCGATGGGGATTAGACACATTGATCAATGTACCTAGTGTAGGAACAGTTTGATTAATGATTGTACCTAGTGCAAGTGGGAGTTTGATGGAGATTGTGCCCTAGGGCCAATCATTTTATGTGTATGAACATATTCTTTGACTGATTTATGCATGATAAATTGTGTCGTTATCATATTATTAGCATGTTTACTATGATAACAATCCGTGATTAATTATGAGATAATTATTCTAAATTGTCCCTGGTCGATTATCCATGTGGGAACGTGAATGAACTAAGACCAACATGACTTCGGTGTATAGAGATACACGCATGTGATGCTTCTCGAGAGTCATGGTGCAATTATGTAAAGGGTTACAAGTTGCTGGACCGACCCGGAGAGTCCTGCATGGGTTTAGTCATGAGCTAGCCTCTCTTGTACACCTGCCACGATGCCCTTAGACCTGAGGTCTTGACTATTCCGGCGTTGTAGATGCTGAACTTTGGCCTAGTCTAACGTTGCCCGTAACAGGGTAGCCATACAGGCTAGCTACGAGTTTAGTTGTTTGCCGTGCTGAGGAATGTGGTTGACCAAGAAGGAATTTTGTCCCTCATTAAGTTGAGAGATATTTAACTGGGCCCCTCGATGAGTCTGTCCAAGGAATGTGTGGCCATATAGGGAAATGGGACTAACTCAAGGAATCGAGAAAGTTATGGTTTGGATTAAGGATGACTTTCCCGTGCCTTATCCATGACCAAAATATCGTGTGACAATAGGGATTATGACAAGGTGGTACTAAGGTTAAGTCGTTTATGTTAAAACGATAACTCACGTGTTTTGGGTAGTCACGGCTTGCTAGAGTCCGCTCTCGACTTGTGAGTCATAGAGATGGCTTGCTGCCAACTTCACTTGAGGCCTGCTGGGTCACACATGAGCAGGATCAAGATGCTCTAAAGGGACACGAATTAGGGTTTAATTCGTGAGTCATTTCAGTGACACAATTTAAGACATAGTTGAATGTCTTAGGACATGAAATCTTGTCTTAAATAAAATCTACATTTGTGATATTTAAATTTGTTAGACAAGTTTAAATATATTAATTGTTAAATAGTTAATTTGATTAATCTATTTACAATTGAATTCTTGTTTAAAATATTGGGGAATAATGAATTGACTAAGTCTCCTAAGAGTTAGGGGATTATTGATTTATTAAATTCTCTAATATTGAAGGATAACAAGAGGAGGGTGGCGCCTCACTCTTGAATAAATTAATGAAATATGATTTTGTTAATTTGAATTCAAGATTTAAATTTGAATTCAAGATTTGAATTTGAATTCAAGATTCAAATTTGAATTAAGATATTAGGGTAATATTTTAATTCAATTTGTTAAGGATATTAATAAGTTGGTTATGACTTCCTAAGAGTTAGGATTGTTTTCTTATTTATTAAATTCCTATAAAGAAATAGGGAGGGTGGCGCATTCTTGATATCCAAGTGCAAGATTTGATCTTGCATTTTAAATTTAAAGAATGCATTTTGAATTTTAAATAAAGATATTAATGTAATATTTTAATTAAGAATTCAAATCCTCCTGACTCACTCTGATCAATGGGAAGTGTGCTTTCAAGATTTGGATTTCAAGATATGATCTTGAAATTCAAATAAAGATTGCCTATTATTCTTGAATTATAATATTAGTGTAATATTATAATCAAGATTTGGGGAATCCCTATTTCCTTATTATTAATTCCCTATTTTCAAGAGAGTGAGACTATATATATAATCACCAAACTCGCCTATCTTGAGGAGAGAATAGGGCAGTTCGACTAACGCTAAAAACTTAGGGTTTTGGAGGCGTTTTGGTGAGAGAGAAGTAGAGAGGCACCAAAACAAAGAGTGAGTGGCCAAGAAATCGTTTCTTGGTGCGCCACTTTTGATACTTGGATATTTTAAGAAGAGTTCTTGAAATTCCAAGATTGTAGATCTGTTCCCGGAATCTCTTGGAGAAGAGATTGAAGGCTAGTACCTGGGTATCTGCCAAACTGTTCGTGTGGATCACCGGCATAGGAAGGACACGGACCTGTGGACTTCTCAGAATCGCAAAATCAAAGCAACCGTTTGATTTAGTTAAACTTCTTTTCTCGCTGGTATAAACACCAATAGTGGATCCTCGGTGGAGATTATTAGGTTTTTGCGAAAATTTTAATTTTGCACCTTTTTCCGCTGCGCTCGCTCTATAATCTCCAACAATATTTTAATCAATTATCTATCCTTTCACATTTTTGTCCCCAATATTTTTTTGTTTTCAATTACATCAAAAGAATCCAAATCCCAATTCAATGAATGGAGACTGTTGGAGAATAATATAAAAATTGTAGGATACGATATGATAAGTTCGAGTCGCGTTACAAGGACATTGTCCTAAAGAGATATTCCGCAACCCCTCAGAAATTAGGAAGCAGCACTCCCCAGGATTAATCGAACTCTTCTTGTTTCTGAAATAAGGACACAAAATAGGAGAAGATAAGAACTCAGTGAGTTGATATAGTGGTCGGACACCCGTCGTAAGGTGTCAAGCAGCCAAATTTAATTATACTCGAGCCTCGCAAGTATAACTATATTTATTAGAATATAGTATAGATGCTAACCCAAGGTCGAATCTCTCGCGGAACTCAATGTGATGAGACTAAGAGAATTGTGATGAAGGTTGTAGTTTATAAGTTTGGTTATGGAAGTTGTCACGAATTAATATGAATAATGAAAACAATGCTTGAGAGAAAACCCTAGAGATGCACTTGATGGAGATTGTGCCCTAGGGCCAATCATTTTATAGATATGTTTGAAACATATTAATTAATTTATGGAGATAAATTAATGGTTATCATATTATTAGCATGTTTACTATGATAACAGTCCTTGGTTAATTATGAGATAATTAATCTANCAATCAAGCAATGGTGAGAAACATAGGATTAAGATAGATCACTCAAACTAAACTAGGTTATGAGCACTTTGTTAAGGCTCTTCAGGGCAATATATATTATCACCACATCGGAACAATGAACAAGTATAAGCAATAAAGAATAATCCTAATTATATTTCTAAGATAGATAGAACACTCTTTAGCAAACCAACCATGTAAATAACATGTTTTAAAGAACAACCTTTATTAATCGTAAGAGATAGACTCCAGGAATATCAACAATTATCCCTAATAAAGTACTGATCTATAAATCTAATGCATGAACAACTTCAACAATTACCTTGAAGGAGTTGAGAATACTTTATAAATGCAACATCATCATCTGGTCTCTACAATGAAAGCGTAGTGAACTCAAGCCACATCCTTGAGGTATTCCTCAAGTATCTACATATTTAGTTACTCATGCTCTAGGCAGAGAACTCTATTCTAAACTATTGATTCTACTAATCTGAGCTGCGCTCTGGCTACTGGGATGATTTGAGTGTCGAATGACGAGCTCTATTTATAGGCACTAGTAGTATGCTTGATCTGCAAGTCAAGGAAAAGATTTGCGCTTGGGCCGTTGCGTGTGCCGGTGGCCCAACACGGAAGCGCAGCGAAATATCCGGAATATCTTCGCTGTATCTTCATATCTTGAATCCTAGCCGTCCAAAACATATCTTTAAGCCGCGAAGTTGCGTGTGCCGCGAGACTTCTCACTTGGGTCGTTGGCTCAAGTGACAACTCAACCGAAATTTACGCTGAAGCTTACGTGCTGATGTCATATACTCTCAGAGACGTGCGCCGCGGGAATTACCTCCTTTGCGCCGGCGACTCATCCAACGGCACAAGAACATCTTGTGCTTAACGTGNTCCAAATCATACAAGCAAGACTCAAAATCATAATTTACACACACAATCATAGCACAATAGGATTCAAGAGTGTCAAACACGAATAGCCAGATACACAACCCCCACTAGGGAGAGACTCTCACAACACTAAGCCAACACCTAAAATGAGGAATTAAGAATTGATAATATAAAACAAAATATCCTTAGCGGTCTCATAAGCCAGCTTAAACATTGTTATGCCCAAGATTCAAAAAGAAGACCAAGATAACACCCAAGACCACAATTATCTCCACTAGACTTAGCAAAAACCTGGCTCTGATACCAACTTTGTCACGACCCCCTCTCTGGAGGCACGTGACCGGCACGAACATGGGCCTATCCCACGCCGTAAGCCTACCCACAGACAGACCATAATAATTTGCATACATAATTATGATGAGTTACAATATACGTATATTCTCCACAATACCTATACATTATTATCTCAATGTTTACAAACATAAATGCCAACATCGAGTGTCACTAAACAATGTAACTGTCAACTCAAACTGTCGCCAAATTAATATACATACCATTACAAACAGCCAACAAATACACGTTTAATCAATTTTTTTAAGTAAACAGCTTGCGCCAAATAATAATATACATAACCCTAAATCTTCTCCCTAAGTACTAGTGGAACTGACAGACTAGAACTTAACACAATTTAATAAAGAATGAAGTAACCACACGAGTAATGGTGTGGGATCTTGGTTGACTTCCTCCTAGATCTGAAATAGCGGCGTGATCTGGACCTGTACCTAAAAAAAAATAATTAACGCGGGGTGAGTCAAAAACTCAGTGAGTGGCTAACCCATTTCAGTCGTGGTGTAGGACATCACCACATAGGGAGAGGGTCACCAATATGGTTAACATTCTTCGTCAACAAATAACTTACATTAACGCCCATTTAGCCAAGTAATCCAACATATGCAGCGGTTAATACATAAAGCAATTAACAAGACTTGAACAATTTGACTAGAGATAGCTATTAAACCTTTAAAAGAATTTAAAATGCAAGAACAACTATGAGTTTAAGGACCCTTATGGCCCAAAGAAATTTTAAGAAAAACATACTTTGAGGATTCGTTCAAGAAAATAAACTTGTAATAAAGAGTTTAATAAAGAAGATGATAAAATTAGTTTTCAAGTTTTGTTACAGTAAAGTTTGGAATTTCGTAACTCGACTTTCAAAACTCCTTTCAATAATCAAAACGTTTGATTGGTTAAAATATTTAAATCCTTCCAAGAAATATAATTCATAAGAGCCTTGCAATTAAGTCTTTTAGGATCATTGAGTGAAAGAAGAACTCATTAGTGACCGAGAGACTAAGTAAAATATCGTGAACTAGTAACAAGGAATAGTCATATGAAATTCCCGATTTGAAATGAAACCCTCACCTTATTTCAAAAACAAGTTTATATAAGGTCATGAACAACCAAATGATGACTACATCGA
>QANZ01006887.1:0-11524 GCA_003254925.1 Chamaecrista fasciculata
TGTGAAAACCACATGCTGTATCTAATACCCAAGTGGTTAAAGTAGACAAGTGAACGTCTATAACGAAGATACCAGAAGAAGAGATCTCATCTCTCTTCTTATTCTTTTGATCTTCCAAATACAATTTGCAATTTCTTAAAAGGCAAATCACATCCTTTGAAGGCCTTGCCTTCTTGGTAGGTAGTGGGTTAGGCTCAGCTGCTGGCTTGGTCCCACCAACCTCGGCGTCTCCTTTCCTCTTCCCTTTGCCCTTCCCTTTCCCCTGGTTCTGGAACGTTTCCTTGAGATGTGTGACCATCTCAACAGCCGACAATATTCCCGTGTTCAACTCTTTGAGCCATCGTGGCTACCATCAGGCAAGCAACGTCCACAGAGTCATTGAAGTGTTTCTCCTAAGCAGTTCTTTGAGCTCTTGGAACGTCCTTGGCATGCTCTTCAGGGGAGGGATTTCTAGGACACAAAGTTTCCTTCGTTGGGTGAGAACAATTCTCAAATTATAAAACCAGTCAAGGAAGTCTGTGTTGGGGAATTCCCGAGGAAACACGCAGCGGAAGAACGTAAAATTAAAAAAAAACTTGCGCCCCCAGGAAATTCCAACCCTGAGATCCGCTAGCTGAATTTAAAACCAGATACGAAAAGTGTTATACCTCAGGCTTTCAATCGGATTGGTGATACTGGTGAGTCTAGAAGTCCGTCTACACGTCCTTCCTCTACCGGTGATCCACACGAACAGTTTCCCGAACACGAGGTGCTAGCCTCCATGCCTCTTTCTCCAAAGAGACTCGGGATCCAATCTACAGTTTGTGAATTCAGGAACCCCTTCTATGAACTCTAGGCAAGGTGGCGCAATTCTGAGTGCAAGACAGCAACAAAACCCCTTTTGTTCTTCTTCACTCAAGAACCCTAGAACCCACAACTTTCGATTTCTCTCTCTAACACTTAGAGGAAAATCGACTTCTCTCTCTAGGAAGGTGGGTGGCGAATTTCTCTCTCTACAAGGAGGAAAGTCGACTTCTCTCTTTTGGTGAGCTAGGGTTTCACAATATGCATGACATGACCAAGTGTACAGAGCTAGGCGACTTTTAGGCTTATATTTACTAAAATTATAGCAATTTTATAAATATAAAATCATGATATTCTGATAATATCATATCTTTAAGACTTGAATATCTAATTAAAATATTACCATAATATTTTAATTCAAATTCAAATCCCTATCTCATAGAATCAATTTGAAGATCAAATCTTCCAAAGGGACCCACATGAGATTAGGCGCCTATTAGCTCCATTTATTGGGAATTTTATAAATAAAAAACAACTCCTAAAATTAGAAAGTCATAACCAACTTATTTTATCCCAAGGTTTTTGAATTAAAATATTACAATAATATCTTTAATTCAAAATTTGAATTCTGAATTTAAATTCATTATTGAATTAAAATATTGCCCCAATATCTTAATTCAAATCCAGAATCTCAAATTCAAATTCAAATCCATGACTTAAATTAATAGAACATTTCTATTAATTAAATCTCCAAAATTTGAGGCGCCACCCTCAAGCAAAATATTAGGGAATTTTATAAATCAATAATCTCCTAACTTTTAGGAATTATTTAATTTATTATTTCCCAATATTTAAATTGAAAATAATTATTCTCTATTAATTATTTACCAATTATTTAAACTGTAGAAAATTTAAGACAAGATATAATGTCCCAGACATTTCCTTTGTGTCTTAAATTAGGCCACGGAGTGACCCACGAATTACCCTAATTCGTGTCCCTTATAAGGTGTGTTATAATCCTGCTCGTGTGACCCAGCAGGCCCCACGTGAAGTTGGCAGTAGGTCATCCCTATGTCCTACAAGTCGTGAGCGGACTCTAGCAAGCCATCGCGACTACCCAAGACACGTGAGTTGATCGATCGTTACCAGAACCGATTTTAACCTTCGTACCTCCTAGGCACCGACCCTATTGGTTTGCGATATCTTGGTCATGGATCAGGCACGGGAAAGTCATCCATGATCCAAACCCTTACTTTCTCGATCTCCTTGAGTAAGTCCCATATACTAGCGTGGCCACGCATTTTCCTGGACAGACTCATCGAGGGCGCCAGTAAGATATCTCCCAATTTAATGGGGAACAAAATTCCAATTTTGGTCAGTCCACATTCCTCAGCACGGCAATCAACCAGACCCGTACTTAGCCCTTATGGCTACCCTGCTACGGGCAACGTTAGACTAAGCCAAAGTCTGACAACTGCAACGCCAGAATAATGATGACCTCAGGTCTAAGGCGTCGTGACAGGTGTACAAGAGAGGCAAGCTGATGACTAAACCCATGCAGGACTCTCCGGGTCAGTCCAGCAACTCGTAACTCTTTACGTAATTGCACCATGACTCTCATTCCAGCATCTAGTGCGTGCATCCCTATGCACTGAGGTCATGCTGATCTTAGTTCATTTTCGCTCCCACGAAAATAATTGATCAGGGACAGATTTAGATTAATTATCACATAATTAATCATGGACGTAATCACAATAAACATGCTAATAATGTGAAAAACATGAATTTATCTCTATAAATTAATCCATATGTTCATAACATATATCAAAAAGGATTGGCCCTAGGGCACAATTCCTATCAGTCTGTAGCTTCCTTCGTTGGGTGAGAACATTTCTCAAATTACGATACCAATTAAGGAATTTTGTCCCAGACAATTTATCCTTCTCAAGGATAGATCGCAGAGATAACGTTGAACTATTGTTTGCCATTCATTCTACAACTAAGATATGAAAAGTTTAATTAGCAAGAAAAATAAATATCCACCATTTTATAAAACCCAGTAAAATTTATTATTAGTGGCTAAGACCCATATTTCACCAAAGTTTACCGTCGCTGAGAGCGATCATGCATCCTTTGGTTATTTAGGTAGGTAACTCCTTACCAATCACATCCTATGTGACTCTTAGATCTTTATGGGACTGTATCATCATATGATACTTATTATGGCATGTTTATCTCATCTAATGCCTTGAGGTCCAAAACCGTTTTGATAACCCCATTAAGTTACACAATAAAACTTGTGAATGGCTAGGCTCAAAACAACGAGGCCGAGGCCCAATCCCATATCATCAAGGCCCAACTAAACACGTGTCGCTGAGGGCGATCACTGCATTTAAAGAATCAAGATTTCAATAGGCGTCGCGTTGAAACTCCCATTCACCCGTATCTCCTCAAGGTCAAGGAAGATACGTGTCGCTGAGGGCGATCACCGCTCTACGATGAACAAGATTTCAACAGGGTGTTTTATTGACGGCATTAAAACTTAAGATTTTCTAAAAGGGTTTGATTTTTTTTTAAATGTTCCGTTTTATGGTTTAATTTTAAAACTCCTTTTAAAATTAAACGAGTCATGTATCATATACATATAAACATGTGCACGGATCTTGCATCATATGCAAAACCCCACGCTCGTATCGTATATGTGGTTGTAGCGTAAAATTTAAAATAGCATGTTGAAATTTGGCACCCTAAGCATACATCTAGCGCATTGTATCACATACAAAACTAAATGCAAAAACATACCGTGTTTAGATATGGCCCATCTACCCTATAATTCTCTCAAGCCAATGAAAGAATTTTTCTAAAAAGAAAAATAAAATTACAAAGGATAAACCCCAGTTAAATTGAGGTATAAACTGAAAGTAAAATTACAATAGAGTAGGGAGACGACACGCAGGCCGTATTTATCAAAAACCCTAGAGCCATATCCAACACCACACAATACACATACGAACAAATCATATAATTATGTCAAACACGGCATACAACAACACATATCAAAAACCATTTTTAAAATGTGTTCAATTTAGGGTTTGTGCAATTTTAACATGCTTTTCTTGAAATTAGGCCTATTATCAATAATTATAAAATTCAGGAATCACATTCAAGAATTTAAATTATTGACCCAAAAATTTTAAAATTCATAATTTTAATAAATTTTCAGCCATCTCTATAATATTATAATTAAAACACTTTTAATTATAATTATATAGGGATTTTCGATTTTGACCTTAAAGTTCAAGAAAAATTTTCAAATCAATCCCATTGATTTCTTTATGTATCATATACATAAACCTGCACCTTATATTTTAGATCGAGTTTTAAGAAAACTTTTCGGTGGATTTTTTCGTAAAACCAAACATGTGATTGAAAGCGGTAAACACACATATCATACATCATATGTACACAAAAATAGTTTTAAATCCAGGACTAACCTGGCTCTGATACCACTGTTGGGAAATCAAGGCGCAAGAACGCAGCGGAAGCAAATATGAAATTAAAAAATTTATGCGCCAAGCCCTAGATTTCCCCAGGAGATCCGCTAGTTGAATTTAAAACCTGTTAAGATAGTGGTATACCTCACGAGTTCCAATCGGTTTGGTTGTACGGGGCGTGTCCTAGAAGTCCACTCGTAGCGTCCTTCCTCCGCCGGTGATCCACACGAGCAGTTTGTCGGGCACCAAGGTGCTAGGCTTCTGTTCTTTTCTCCAAAAGAACCAGGGACCAAATCTACAGAGTTTGAATCCAAGAACTCTTTCTTGAATCAAAAACACAAGGTGGCGCTAGGAAGAAGAAAACACAAAACTCCTTTTGTTTTTCTTCTCTCAAAACCCTAGTTGTTGAACCAGACGAATTCTCACTAACTCCTTAGGAAATTCGACTTTTCCTCTCTCTAGGATTGAAGTTGGCGATTTTTCTCTCTCTCTCTACAAGGAGAAAGACAAAATCACAAAAATGAGCTAGGGTTAGTGGGGCTAGGCGACTTTCCCTATTTATTTCATAAATAGGGAATTGATAATTATAATTAGGAAATCCCTAAATTATAGGATTATCAATTTATAAAATTATGAGATTACAATAATATCATAATTTTAGGACTTGAATATCTAATTAAAATAATACTTAATATTTCAATTCAAATTCAAATTGCAATCTTGGAGAATCAAATGGAAGATCAAATCTCCCCTTGGGCCCCACTAGTGCAATTCGCCATATGCCTTAATTTTTCATTGGAATTTTATAAATAAAAAACATTCCTACCTCTTAGGAAATCATGATCTTCCAAAGATTATGAGTTAAGATATTACACTAATATCTTTGATTCAAATCTTTTGAAATCTACATCAAATCTTTTGAATTCAAACTCATGACTTTAATTAGTAAAACAATTTTATTAATAAAATCACCAAAAGAGGCGCCACCCTCAAATCAATTTTGGAGAATTTAATAAATCAATAATCTCCTAACTTTTAGGAATCTTATCTGATTTATTATTCCCTAATATTATAATTGTAAATAGATTAATCCTTATTAACTATTTAACAATTATTATATTTAAACTTGTCCCACAAATTTAAATATATTACAACTATAGATTATTTAAGACAAGACTTAATGTCCCAGACATTTTGCTATGTCTTAAATTATGTCACCGGAGTGACTCACGAATTAACCCTAATTCGTGTCCCTTTAAGCGGTGTCCAGATCCTGCTCATGTGTGACCCAGGAGGCCTCATGTGAAGTTGGCAGCAAGCCATCTCTATGACTTACAAGTCGTGAGCGGACTCTAGCAAGCCATCACGACTACCCAAAACNTGACTAAACCCATGCAGGACTCTCCAGGTCAGTCTAGCAACTTGTAACCCTTTACATAATTGCACCATGACTCTCGTTCAAGCATCTAGTGCATGCATCTCTATGCACCGAGGTCATGCTGGTCTTATTTCATTTTCGCTCCCACGAAAATAATCGACCAGGGACAGATTTAGATTAATTATCACATAATTAATCACAGATTGCTATCATAGTAAACATGCTAATAATATGATAACGACATAAATTATCTCCATAAATTAATCTATATGTTCTGAACATATCCACAAAATTATTGGCCCTAGGGCACAATCTCCAACATAGACACATTGTACAATGTACCTAGTGTAGGTACAGTTTAATTAATGATTGTACCTAGGGCCAATCATTTTATATGTATGAACATATTGTTTGACTGATTTATGAATGATAAATTATGTCGTTATTATATTATTGGCATGTTTACTATGATAACAATTCTTGATTAATTATGTGATAATTATTATAAACTGTCCCTGGTCGATTATTCACCTGGGAACGTGAATGAACTAAGACTGGCAGGACTTCGGTGTATAGAGATACACGCATGTGATGCTTCTCAAGAGTCATGGTGCAATTATGTAATGGGTTACAAGTTGCTGGACCGACCCGAAGAGTCCTGCATGGTTTTAGTCATGAGCTAGTCTCTCCTGTACACTTGTGACGATACCCTTAGACCTGAGGTCTTCATTATTCCGGCGTTGTAGATGCTGAACATTGGCCTAGTCCAACGTTGCCCGTAACAGGGTAGCCATACAGGCTAGGTACGGGTTTAGTTGTTTGCCATGCTGAGGAATGTGGTTGACCAATAAGGAATTTGTCCCTCATTAAGTTGAGATATTTTTGACTGGGCCCCTCGATAAGTTTGTCCAAGGAATGTGTGGCCACACAGGGTAATGGGACAAACTCAAGGAATCGAGAAAGTTATGCTTTGGATTACAAGGATGACTTTCCCATGCCTTATGCATGACCAAAATATCGTGTGACAATAGGGATTAAGAGAAGGTGGTCACACATGAGCAGGATCAAGATACAGTAATGGGACACGAATTAGAGTTAATTCGTGAGTCACTTTAGTGACACAATTTAAGACATAGTTGAATGTCTTAGGACATGAAGTCTTGTCTTAAATAAAATCTACATTTGTAATATGTAAATTTGTTAGACAAGTTTAAATATATTAATTGTTAAATAGTTAATTTGCTTAATCTATTTACAAATGAATTCTCATTTAGAATATCAGGGATAATGAATTGACTAAGTCGCCTAAGAGTTAGGGGATTATTGATTTATTAAATTCTCTAATATTGAAGAGTAAGATGAGGTGGCGCCTCACTCTTGAATTTAATTATTGAAATATGATTTTGTTAATTTGAATTTAATATTTAAATTTGAATTCAAGATTTAAATTTGAATTAAGATGTTAGGGTAATATTTTAATTCAATTTGTTAAGGGAATTAATAAGTTGGTTATAACTTCCTAAGAGTTAGGTTTTTTTATCTTATTTATTAAATTCCTATAAAACAAACAAGAGGGGGGCAAATTCTTGGAGATTCAAATGCAAGATTTGAACTTGCATTTTGAATTTCAAGAATGCATTTTGAATTTTAGGTTAAGATATTAATGTAATATTTTAATTAAGAATTCAAATCCTCTTGACTCATTCCAACCAATGGGAAGTGTGCATTCTAGATTTAGGTTTCAAGATATGATCTTGAAATTTAAATTGAGATTGCCTCTTAATATTGAATTATAATATTAATGTAATTTTATAATCAAGATTTTGTGATTCCCTAATTTGAGGAATGAGGACTCTTTAAAAGCACAAAGAAGTTGCATATCACAAGTGGAGAAAACAAAGGGTGAGTTTCGAACTAACCCTAAACTTAAGGTTTAAAAGGCGAATTGTGTGTGAGAGTAAGGAGAGACGCAAAACCTAGAGTAAGTGTGGCCAAGAAAGTCGTTCTTGGTAGTGTGCTCATCTCTTGAGTTTTGGTGAGGAATTTTTGGGGAAAAATTCCATACTAGTGCGCCACCTTGGTTCTTGGATTTTCAAGAAGTGCACCATCTTGGTTCTTGAATTTTCAAGAAGTGTTCTTGAAATTTCAAGATTTGTAGATTGGTTCCTATAATGTCTTGGAGATGAGATTGGAGGCTGGCACCTGAGTGTAACATCCCCATGTTTGAAAAAGGAGCTATTTGTAACATACGTGGGAATTAATTTGTTTTTTTTTGGTATGATTTGTATTTCAGGGATTGATAAAAGGAAGTGTTACTATTTTGAGTAAATGAGATATTAAGGAAGGATGAAGGATTTTGGTGAAACAAGGAAAGAAAATGAAATTTGATAAGAGAAAAGGACTAAATTGCAAGTTTGGAAAATTATTTTGGTTGAGAATGAAAAATTAAGGAAATTGTTGGAAGATGCTAATTGGCTAATGGGAGATAAGGAGGGACCCAATTGTAAATTTATTGTAAAGTTAAATTGTAATTAAGGGAGTGTTTCAAGAGGAATTAGAAAGTTTGGGGGGGAAATTGTAGTTTCAACCAAAGTTGATTAATTCTCATTTAAATNGGGGGGAAATTGTAGTTTCATCCAAAGTTGATTAATTCTCATTTAAATTGATAGGAAGAGGAAGCAAAATCGGGCAAAAAGAAAAAAAATTGGGAAAACGAAGAGGAAGAAAAAGTCGGTGGAGAGAAGAAGGAGAGGAACTTGAGGAGAACTTGGAGCTAGGATCAAATTGAAGGAAGAATCAACAAGTTAGAGGATCAAATTGGCTTGAGGTAGGGTTATTTCTCTTTCCTCCTTTTAGCAACTCCTCTTTCTCTTCATCTTTGTTGATGGTAGAATCATGGTAGAAGTGGGAGTAATGAGGTAAGTGCTATAATTAGATGGAGATAATGTTTATTTGATGTTTTTGAGATGCCTTGAGATGCTAGAGATGAAAATTGGAAGGTTTTGTGGTTTGGTTTTAAAGAAAGAAAAAGTGTCAAATACTAGGGTTTTTGGACTGAATTCTTGGAAGAATTTATGTATAATTGTGGTTTTACGTGTTATTGTGGTTTTACGTATAATTGTGGTTTTTGCACTGTTTCTGGTTTTCTGTTGAATTTACTGGTTTTTGCAAAAAAAAAAATTCTGTTTTGGTCCAAATGGTTTCTTTTGCTTAAAAATGGATGTTTGAGATTATTTTGAGACAAAAACCTTATGAGAAATGATGTTGGAATGTGACACCCATCCACTTGTGGTAGTAACCCACTGGCTGAGGGTTCTCACCCATCCACTTGGGTTTATTTCTGATTGTATATATATATATGTGTTGTGCTGGGCCCTGCAAAGCTATTTTGGGGCAGAGCCTGTTGGGAAATCCCCGGGGAAAACACGCAGCGGAATAAAAAAAACATACGCTCCCCAGGAAAAACCAACCCTGAGATCCGCTAGTTGAATTTAAAACCAGATACGAAAAGTGTTATACCTCAAGCTTTCAATCGGATGGTTAAACTTGGTGAGTCTGAGAAGTCCGTTTGCAACGTCCTTCCTCCACCGGTAATCCACACGAACAGTTTATCGAACACCAAGGTGCTAGCCTTCTGCTCTTTCTCCAAAGGAACCGGGAACTGAATCTACAATTGTTGAACTTCAAGAACTCCTTCTTGAATTCAGGCTAGGTGGCGCAACCATGGAGAAGACAACAACAAAACTCCTTTTGCTTTTCTTCTCTCAAAACCCTAATAGTACCACAACTTGAATTTCTCACTAACTCTTAGGAAAATTCGAATTCTCTCTCTAGAAAGCTAAGTGGCGATTTTTCCTCTCTCTCTACTAGGAGGAAGACAAAATCAATTGTGAGCTAGGGTTAGGCACGTGTAGTCTCAAAATAGGCGCCTAGCACCTTATATATACATGTATATAATTATTTTTAGAGCATTATTATAATTCCAAATTATAATAATATGGCTTTCATGAATTGAATTTCAAATTAAAATATTACCATAATATTTAATTTAAATTCAAAACGTAATCTTAGAGAATCTTTTGAGAGATCAAATCTCCCCAAAGGATTCACCAAGATGGCGCCATGTAGCCCTAAATTATCCTTGGAATTTTATAAATCAAAAACCTTCCTAACTCTTAGGAAGTCATGATTCTCCAAAGATCATGTTTTTGAGATCTCACCAAATCTTTTGAATTCAAATCTTTTGATATCTCTATCAAATCTTTTGAATCCAAATTCATGACTTTAAATTAATAAAACATTTTTATTAATAAAAAGGCAATAAGAGGCGCCACCCTCTCAACAATACTGGGGAATTTTATAATTCAATAATTTCCTAACTTTTAGGAAACTTATCTGAATTATTTTCCCTAATATTTAAATTGTAAATAATTAATCCCTATTAATTATTTAACAATTATTATATTTAAATTTGTCTCACAAATTTAAATACTTCTCAATTGTAGATCAATTAAGACAAGACCTAATGTCCTAGACATTTCCTCTGTGTCTTAAATCGTGTCACCGGAGTGACCCACGAATTAATACTAATTCGTGTCCCTTTAAGCGGTGTTCTAATCCTGCTCGTGTGTGACCCAGCAGTCCCCACGTGAAGTTGGCAGTAGGTCATCCCCATGTCCTAAGAGTCGTGAGCGGACTCTAGCAAGCCATCACGACTACCCAAAACACGTGAGTAATCGTTTTCACCAAAACCGATTTAACCTTCGTACCTCCTAGGCACCGACCCTATTGTTCTGCGATATCTTGGTTATGGATCAGGCACAGGAAAGTCATCCATGATCCAAACCTTTACTTTCTCGATCTTCTTGAGTAAGTCCCAATATACTGAGTGGCCACTCTTTCCTTTGACAGACTCATCGAGGGCGCCAGTAAGATATCTCCCAATTTAATGGGGAACAAAATCCCAATTTTGGTCAGTCCACATTCCTCAGCACGGCAATCAACCAAACCCGTAATTAGCCCTTATGGCAACCCTGCTACGGGCTACGTTAGACTAAGCCAAAGTCTGACAACTGCAACGCCGGAATAATGATGACCTCAGGTCTAAGGCGTCGTGACATGCGTACAAGAGAGGCAAGCTGATGACTAAACCCATGCAGGACTCTCCGGGTCAGTTTAGCAACTCGTAACCCCTTACGTAATTGCACCATGACTCTCGTTCCAGCATCTAGTGCGTGCATCCCTATGCACCGAGGTCATGCTGGTCTTAGTTCATTTCAAGTTCCCACTTGAATGAGCGACCAGGGACAGTTTAGATTAATTATCTCATAATTAATCACGGATTGTTATCATAGTAAACATGCTAATAATATGATAACCATTAATTTATCTCCATAAATTAATTGATATTTTCACAACACATCTATAAAATGATTGGCCCTAGGGTACAATCTCCAAAAGACTCCCACTTGCACTAGGTACAATCATTAATCAAACTGTTCCTACACTAGGAACATCCATTAATGTGTCTAATCTCCATTTGATATTACATGACTCTTCTTGTAAGACCTGTGTTGGGGTTTCGTATGACATTACATTGTCATAAGAGGATCGGCAACATCATACTCGTCTGCTACCTTATCATATCTTGATATCACCATCTCTAGGTGATCATGTCTGAGTGCATTTATATATATATCACTGTCGGAACATCAGTGGGGATCCAATCCCATTTGGTGTCTTCCTGTCTCCATAGGGTGACCACCAATCACACCTCAGACATTAGTTTTACGGTCTGCGTCTCTACGCGACCAACCCTTTTGTTCTAGAATCAGCAATCGTGCTCTCTGCTTGGAAACTCTTTCCAACT
>QANZ01006899.1:15250-38405 GCA_003254925.1 Chamaecrista fasciculata
CCCCCCCCTTTTTGAGGTATACAAACTCAGATAAATTACATATTCATCACACAGTAGGAGTTAGATTTCTGCACTTCACTCTTCAAGTTTGTGTAAGTCGGTGAAGGGAGTGTGACATGGAAGCCGATGGAATGACCGTCGTCGAGCTAGACGCACCGGCCACCAGCGACGCTGGTGGCGTTGACGGCGGCAGTGGCGATGAGGGTCCAACGACAGGGTTAGGCGATGCTGGTGGAAGTGGCTCCAACGGAGCTAGGGACAGAGTAAAAGGGCCTTGGTCTCCAGAGGAAGATGCCATACTGAGCCAGCTTGTCTGTAAGTTCGGGGCCAGAAATTGGAGCTTAATTGCTCGTGGGATCGTCGGAAGATCTGGAAAATCTTGCCGACTCCGATGGTGTAATCAACTCGACCCAGCTGTGAAGAGGAAGCCCTTTACTGGTATTGTCATGTTTCTCAATTCAATGATTTGTTATATTCATAATTACGTTTTCCTTCATAGTAGCAGTAGTAATCGATGATTTTGGTTGTGCTATGAGGATTGCTATTAAAGAATTTTAGAATTTAGCTTAGGAGTATGGATCATGCAATTTAAAGTTTTAAGTGGAATTAGTAAACATGAGATCAACCAAAATTGTTTACTATATACAATCTTAAACAAAAATTGCAGCTGAAGTGATGTTTAAACTTGCTTATTGTTATTGAGACTGCTGCCAATGCAATGTCTCATTGTTGTGTGATACTTTTAGAACGCCATCCATGCCTCTTAATTAAATTTCTTGAAAAACGGTGGTAAATGTGCAAGCACATTTAGGTTATTTGGCTTTGCTAGCTTCTATAACTCTTGTTTGCTATACCTGATTTGTGATGTGAACACTGTTGTTCCCTGATAGCTTTGAGGTTTGAACTTTGACCTTTAAGCTAGCTGTTACCAAGAAATGGACCTTTGAAGTTGGTTGATGTTATCCCTGAAATATTTACATTTACATTCATTTTTCTCCTAAGGAAAAATTTTTTCAAAATAGAAAAATTCTTGGAGATGTTATTTGTGTTGGCTTTATTCCTTAATGTTATGCAGTAACTAGTGAGCTAGGTAAACTCACTGTCAACTAACTATTAATTTAAATCTATAAGCAGAAAATTTTCAATTTTACCATATACAACAACATAACAGTAGAAAAAGCGTACAAGTAGATTTGGTGAATTTTAATAATTTAATGGAAGCAAGTTTAAGAATGAATTGAAAAAGATTTCAAACATTGAAAGACTAAATTGACAAGTTCTTCATTTTAAGGACGAATTTGATGAAAGTATGAAACCCTTTGCACCAAAGATGTTGTATTTCCTCTGATTAATCTGGTTTATTTCAATTTTAGCCGATGACTCAGTTTTTTTGGAGGTTTATAGTATCTTAAGAGGCCAATGATTCATTTTTCCAATATTGCTACAGATGGCTTCCTAACAAGTTTGTGAATTTTACTGTCTAATTGATGTGGAAGGCACCACACACCCTTTCACCAAAGTTGTTTAGTTCATGGGGATCCATACTGTATAAATTTTATGATGACTTTGTTTGAGATTTTGGTTTGAATTAGTAGTTAACGTTAGAATAATGTTTTATATGTGGGCTCACATCAATTGTCCAAAGTATGTTTTGTTGGTTTTATAAAATAATTGGGTTGATAGGTGGTCTAATTTAAAGAAAGTCCAACTATAAAGTAAACATTGTTGGACTAATAGCACACAATTATGTAAAAGTTTGGTAGGTGGCTAAGTGTAAGATTTTTAGATTTTACTGAAGCCTGTAATGGGAGGCCCCAATTAAGACTAACTTATATATACATACTAGGTCCCCTCTCTAACCCTAACCTAAGTGAGCAACTCATTTGAGCCGTCAAGGCATAGAGAGAAAGACCTAGTTACCAGCCAAGGACATTCAAGATCAGACATGAAAACATAGCACACTACGGTAAACAATTCGCTTCCGCTCTATATTATAATTCTCAGTGTTCTATATATTATATATGTGGTCTATATATTAAATCCTATACTAAATTCTTACAGTTAAATAATCTTGTTCCATCATCATTAGAACTATTTCATGGAAAAATTGTTATACTGCATTTTGCAATTATAAGTTATTAACTTGTGCTACTTAATGTATTGAATTATTATTTGTTAGGATAATATCATTTTTATTTGGTTAAAATGTCACTTTCCTGAAAGAACAAGGCTAACAAAAGTACGATTCATTTCAGATGAGGAGGACCGGATCATAGTTGCAGCACATGCAATCCATGGGAATAAATGGGCGGCCATTGCGAGGCTTCTACCAGGAAGAACAGATAATGCGATTAAAAACCATTGGAATTCCACATTGAGGCGCCGGGGAGTGGAAGTTGACAAGATAAAGCTAGAATCTTGCAACTTGGTGGAGGATGTAAGCTTAGACAAAGCAAAAGCATCATCTGAAGAAACTCTGTCATGCGGAGATGTCAGTTCCTTGAGGGACGTCAGTTCTGCGAATGTTGTGGACGATAAATATGTAGATAAAGCGCATACAGTGCTTGAAGTCAAGGAACCACCTACTCTTTTCCGACCTCTGGCACGTGTCAGTGCTTTCAGTGCTTATACCTCATTGGATGGTTCACACTCTGCAATGTCAATTCCAATGCAAGGGCTTCTTTCGCAAGCATCAAAACCGGGCATTGAATTCTCTAAAATGCTGGAAGGAATTTATGGTTGTGACCAATCTGTGCCTCAACAGTGTGGTCATGGCTGTTGTGCTGCTCCAAATGGCAAAAGCCCCAAAAGCTCCCTGTTGGGCCCGGAATTCGTTGAGTTTTCAGAAGCCCCACCTTTCCCTAATTTGGAGTTGGCATCGATAGCTACAGACATTAGTAACCTGGCTTGGCTTAGAAGTGGATTAGAGAATAGAAGTGCCAACATGATGGGTGATTCAGCTGGCAGGGTGATATCTCATGGATCTCAAGTGCATATTGGCCATTAGTATGTCAAATATATGATCAGTTCTATCTTTGAATGTCACAGCTTGTTTTGCCTGGGAAATATAGACTTTGGGAAACTTTTGTTGGAGGATCTGGCCATGGCAATGTGAATGCTTGTAATGTAAATGAAATCGTAGGGTAATAATGTAATATTCAGAAGGATATAAGGTTCATAGTTTCAGGAAACATTGGTGGAAATCTGGAATGTCTTGCATATTAATGTCTTTCATATAGCAGGTCTTATGGCGAGGTCCCCTTGAGCTCTTCCCAAGTTTTCCCATGATAAAATTACAAGCTCCTTCGATAGTTTGAAATTTTTTGAACTACTATTTGGCTTTCTTATAGCCGGTAAAATTCTTCTGTGACCTAGGTTTTGGATGATGGAAGTATAAATATGAGTTTGAATGAAGATATTGAAGTCCCACATTACATAGTAAAAGGGTCTTCTAACTATATATATATATGCTTAGGTAACTCTTTCTCTTTGAGAGCTCATTTGAGGTGAGTTAGGCCTTATTACATGGTATCAAAGCTGACCTAAGCATGTGTAGATGAATGAGCCTTGCTGTGAGCTGTCATAAAGATAATTTGTTAGCATGAGCCTTGCTGTGAGCTGTCATAAAGATAATTTGTTAGCTTCACGCTCTTATATTGGGCGTGAGTACATGTTGAAGTCTCACATCGCTTTGTTAAAAGGTCTGTTAACTTTATATGTATGCTAAAATAAATCTCTTATCTTAAGAGTTCTTTTAGAGTAAATCAGGTGAGAAGAAGACTTTTTTACATATTTAGGTGCACTGTGAATACTTTTCTAATTTTCTAAAGTAGGCATGATTTCATTTGTAATTCATGTATTTGGTAATGAACATTTTCAAACCAACATCATTAATATCTTACTACAATGGTTAGAGATCCAGATCGTACTGGACAGATGGATTTACTTTGACTTGAGTTGACTAATCAAATTTCATGTGAACCATCGGACCAGTTGGTGACATGCTTTGCTTACAGGTCTCGTTGAAAATTGCACAAAAGACATTCTAAAGACAGAGTCAAATATTTGGCTGACATGATAATTGCATGGCTTGGGTTCGATTCTTGATGATGCCTCATTTAATGAGTTATCTGTAAGTATCTTTGTAAGTGCTCATTGAGCCCTGAGGCCTACCCTGACCCTGGACTAGGGCACCATCCCCTCACTTAAATTTTACTCGACCAAAAAATATTATGTCATGTTATTATTTATTAATGTAATAACTTTTAAAGAGAAATTTTATTTTTAAATTCTTAAATTTATATTTAGTTAATGAATACGGTTCAGTTTCACAATTGCTAATGATTTAATTTTTTTGGTCAAATTCGATTATAAAAAATATAAAAGTTCAGAAATCAAAATGTACTAATTTAGTTTTAGGGGTTTAAAATTAGTAGTTTCTAGAATTTATATTCATGTTCTTCATATTTTATTAAGTTTGTAGTAAAGATTTGGGAGTAAACAAAAATTAAAATTTTATTTGACCTTTTATTTTGGCACTACAATAAAACCACCTTTGAGTAAAGAATTGAAAGATGTTAAAGATAAAATTTTCAAAATCAAATTATATATTTTAAATATATCCTTATATAAATTTTGTCTAGAAGTTTTATTTCTAAAATTTTAAGTTTTTAGGGACTATTGTGAAAATATTTGAACATTTCTGGGTATTTCTACAATTCCAGACTTATAAACACTGCTTCAGAACTTCCTTTTTGCCCCCCTGATTTTCTAATATTTCAAAACGACCCCACCCACATTTTAAAACCCCAAACCCGTCTCTCCCTCATTCTCACTCTCCAAGTCGTGCCTCTCATTCCCGCCACCATGGACAACCCTCTCCACCAACGGCGGCCACCTTCCGTCGTGTAGAGGTCGCCGACGAAGTCGTCCGGCCACCTCTCGCCGCCCGTCTTCCTCTCTTCTCTCTAAGGTATCGTTTGTTTCTACACTTCGTCTGCCTTATAGCATTTTCCAAAATTTCGGTTGTTATCCACGAATTTCACTAGTTCCTTGCATCTTGCTGCTACATTGTTGCCCGTTAATGATGTTTTTAAGATTCTAGCGCACTGATTTCATGTTTTGGACATTGTTCATGAATTAGGGACTTGATAGGTTTTAGGGCAAAACTTTATTTGGGGTTTTTTGACTAAATCATTTTTGTCTTCTTGAAATTGTCAGTTTAGATGAGTTCAATGGATAGTAAAAATGAGTTTTAATGCTTTGAATTAAATTTAACATTTGTACTTTGAAACTTGGTAATCATGCTTGAACTTTAAAGTTGCAATTTTGTCCCTAAGGATGATTTTGATGGTTTTGATGAACTAAATGGGTTTCTTGGGAACTATGGAGAACCCTCATAAAATATCATCGATTAATAACCTAATTGTGCACATGTGCTAAAATAGAACACATTGGCGTCAGTTGATCTATATAGCTAACCCTACCTAGTGGGAAAAGGCTTTGATTGTTGTTTTTGTTGGTAATTTTGTGATGAAATCCTTGCAGGTGCTGCTGCTGTTTATTGTTTTTATTTTTTATCTTTTGGCCAACTTTTGTTTTTAGTTGTAGCTTGTAGTAATTTTTAGCTCACTTCTGGACTGGTGCTGAAATCAAAATTTGACTATTCTGAATTTTGAATGTAATTTCGTTTAGGCTTGTACGTGTAGTTTTGTTTAGGTTTTCATGTGAATCAGAATCGCTATATTAAAAAAAAAATTGTGTCTTGATTTTAAGTGTATGCAATGTCAGGGTTTTTTAGTACAAAAAAAAAAGGGCTGAGCTGGGCTGACCAAATCGTGGCCCATTTCAAAACGGGCAAGCCCAGAATGGCCCTCATACTTACAAACTTGGGCTGGGCCGGATTGGGCTGGTCCTTTTTGTTCATCCTATATGGTTAAATAGTTTTGTCTAACTCTTCTTGTTAGAAAATTTCATTTGCTGTTTGATGGTGTATTTGCTTCCTAGTGGTAGCTTATGACATGTTTCTTATTAGTAATGATGGTTCTGATGATTTTCGCTTATGTGAGTTTTTCTAACTGACATTTTATTTCTAACAGGAGTTAGGATTTTACAGTCCTTAATTTGATTGTCTGGAGTCCCTTTGCTGGTCTTGAATAGGATCTCCTTTATTGACAACCGTCGTTAAGATGGATGAATTTTTTATTAAGGATAGGCCTGAAGATGTAACTTGGCTGTGCTCCCTTTCGGAGTCTGAGATTGTAAGTTTCTTTTGTGTTTAGTTGATCACATTGTTTGTCTCTTTATATTATAAAAAAAAAATGTGTTTAATCATATAGAAAAAATCTCAGTATTTTGTCACTTCAAAAAGTCAGCAAAAATGCAGAGCTGTAGTTTATTGAAAAAAAAACTTAATGAAATTCACCATTAATTATATTCTTATTTAGTTGCATTATAATTTGGGAGGCTTATATCAGAAATATAACGTTTATCCTCCAAATTCAAAGCATATAGCTAATATCTAAGATGTTATTAATATAAACCTCATAGTAATCTTAGCTTAATCATTCAGTACTTTAATTTACTCTTTTCACTATTTTATATATTTCTACCTGGTGGGCCTGTTATTTGTGGAATGCACATAGGAATTATTGCTGTTCAATCTATCTATGGATTCATGTGCCAAGATGTGACTGCAAGTCTCTTTTTATTTAAGACATGTGATTTGAACTGAACTAAAAGAAACATGATCCTTTGAATTATTAGAATTTCTTTTATGACACGTAAAATGATTCTTTGATAAGTAATACTGCTTTTGTGTATGTTTAAGAACAATTAATAGAATTTACTGTTATATTGTGTGGTTCTAAGATTTCTTTTTTCTTCTTAAATTAACTGTAGTGTGTTAATTCTTTATTTGATACTTTTTATGATATTTGTGACTTAAAAATTATGGCAGGATATGTTGATTAATTTAAAATTGCTGATCCTTCACCGTGCTAAAATGCTAGGTCATGAGGAACTGGCCCAGAAGTTTGACCTTAAAATGCTTCGTGCTATTGGTAGGCCATTGTTTTTATTCTATGATGCACTTTTTGTTTGTTTAAATGACTAATCTTTAAATTACATATAAACCCTTATTGCTCTTGTCAAGTTCATGTATCTGCCTCCAATTTTTTGTTTATTACTCTCGACTAGCCTTTGACAAGGTGAGACATGGTACAAGATGCTGTGCATTTCTTAACCACTCTACATAGTACATACTATGTGTTCATTTATAATGTTATAGTTCTTACTTCCACATCAATGAAAGTTAGCTACATATTCTATTAGTACCTAATTACTTTACAGATTAACTTATTTAGATATGATGCACTTTCTGACTTCTGAGAATTTATGCAGCACTTGTTTTGATGGAATATCTCAAAGCACAAGTAAAAGATTCATCACTTATTCCAGATGTGGCAAAGTCTGTTGCTGTTTTTGATGCTTGTAATTTACTAAAATGCAATAATCACGGTGTTATGAGTATTGAAGATCTAAGTAAAAATTTTGGCGTTGATTTATATAAACTTTTGAGAAGGTAGGCTTCCTTGCTGACCAACATTTCTTATGGTTTTAAGGTTTAACTTTTTCTAGGATAGGGGAAATCCTACCAGTTTAATGAAATTTGTCATTACAAACTCTCACTTCCAATTTGTAATTTATTTCTTAAATTATAAAATCAGTCACAATAGGACTGGATTTGTTTAGTTATTGAAGTAGACTGGGCTAAAGTCACTGCAAATTTTGTTGTGTATTGATATATATGGGTCTCCTAACTAGAGGTTTATTACCAATCAAATCAATAACAAATTAAGAACAATAGATTAGAACTTGGAAACTATGAAAGATGTTTTGCACTCATCTACAAGTAACTGACCAAGCACTAAAATTAAAGAAAAAGTAGCATCTACTGAACTTCAAAGTTTATTCTTACCTTGTCCAAGATTTTTGTCTTCTGTTAATCTATTCCTGGAAGTGTCAATCTATTGTTACGCGGGGTATGATCAATAATAATTTTGTCTTCCGTCATTATCTGTTTATAGACAAGGTACATAATGTTCTGTGGGCATGAAATGTTCTTGTAAGAATTATTTGGAAGTGTTTACACCAGTGGACATAAATGGGCAAAATTTTCAGCGTTTTTGAGATTGTGGCATAATAACCTGCTTTTTAAAAATTACCCCTTGTTATATACAGATTAATATAAATGGTCTGATCTGTATGAACAGGCCACAGGCGGCAGTAGGTTCCAAACGAAAGAGGCAGAAAGATGAAAGCAAAGAACCGTAGGGCCTGAAGTTTATAGCTAAAATTGATATCTGTCTCTGCCATGCCTCCTGATTGCAGAAACTCTAGTCATGAATGACCTTACAACATATAGACACACACACTTGTGAGTGCCCTAGCAACTTGCAAGTTTTGTATTTGTCGGTTGTGTTAAAAGTTTTTTTTTCCCTTTTTAATATTTATTTGTATTGTAGAGAAATAGTTGGATCATAAATTGAAGGTTAAATATTTTTTTAGTGCTAAAAGTTCATGTTGATATTCAACTAAGATCGCATGTTTCAGCGGGTAAGATATTATATACATAATTTTTTTTGGTGTATCTGAAAAAAAACGATAAACGAAGTATAAGAACACTAATCATTAAGACTTACCGAATGCGAGTTGCCCACCTGGGTGGAATCATGACCATCCTTGACCGACCTAAAACTGGACGAGGCTGTGAAATTACGTACATCGTCTACAATCATAAACGAACAGAAAATGTTAACAGAAGAATTAAAGGCAGCCCTATATCTATCTACCATGCAATTAATTTTGTGAATAGTGAAAATTGGTGAGATCACGGTACCCCACTAGATCCTGTTATTTCGTAACTTTCAGATGACATTAAGACCAATTAGCATTGTCAGTCAATCATCATAATTCAACATGAGTTGTTTTCTCCACCTGCTCATCTAGAATCAAAGCTATCTTTGTATTGTATGAAATCTCATGCTACCCGATCTGACGGAAACACTAAGACCAAACCACACAACACGAGCAAAGTCACACTTGAGAAAGACATGATCAACAGTATTGTCATTGGATCCATAGAAGGCACAACCACCATCACATCTAAAATGGTGAGCCCTCAAGTTTGAGAAGGTCGGGAGAACACATGCCAAATTCTCCAGGCTAGTATGAGGATTCTCATGGGAGCTTTTGTCTTCAAGAAGTCTTTCCATGGAAATTTTGGAGATGAGGTATTGCCATTATTCGAATGGTGAGACGTAAACAGAAGAGCATAACTGGCAGCTGTGGTATACAACCCAGTAGCAACAAGAGTCCATATATGTGTATCAGGCTGATTCTTCTTTGGGACAGGGTCACGGAGAAGACGCCTGATGTTATCATCTGTGTAGACCAGTTTCAACCTATCTATATCCCAAGTATCTAAAAGTACAGTGACTATACGCGACAAAGACAACAAAATACAAGAACGTGTGTCTACTGAGAATGTAATTTCGGTACTTAAGGCAAAACTTGGGGATCTGTAGTCTACTTCAGTAGTTAAGTAGTGTTAAAAAATGTAACATTCTTGATATGATCATAAGCCTTGTTCAACCGTCAATATTGGTTCTTTCTTTTTTGATGAGTCAATCCTAAGAAATGAGGTTGTTAATCCTTAACTCTTTTTGTCCCATATTTGATCAGGGCTCTCTAGCATTAGGTTAGCCTTGGCACATATGGTCAAGAGCCTTCCTGCCTATTAGAGGGTTAATTAATTGGTTTCTAAATTTTTAGATATCTCCTGTCTGAGGTCTTCTCAGACTCTATAAAGTCACATTGACAGAGGTTAAGCAATTTTGCAATCGAAAAGATAATTCTCATCCAAAGTTCTTAGACGTTGCAAACTTAAGTTCTTGATGTTCTCAAGACAAGAGCAAACGTTTGGTCAATATGCAAAGATGATTCCTCTTGGGGATGTTGTTTCAAGGGTCAATTTGTATTGTAGTAGGTTGATTTTCTCTTGATTATTCTTTCAATTTTCCTTTCATAACATGATGTGACTTTTTTTTTACACCTTTTTCAATACTGTTTTTAGGGAATTGTCGCTAATGATACTCTGAGTTACTTCATCGGAAGTAGAGTATTTTATGGCATAATTTTATGTTACTTCATAATTTTATTGTCGCTAATGATACTCTGAGTTACTTCATAACATGATGTGACTTTTTTTTTTACACCTTTTTCAATTTGTATTGTAGTAGGTTAAGCAATACTGTTGTGAACTAGTTTCATAACATGTTGTTTCAAGGGTCAATTTGTATTTTATGGCCTTACTTTTTTTTTGAATATGTGCCATTCTATTGATATCTTTTTTACATGTATTTTGACTCAGTTTTTTTTTGTCTTAACATGTGTTAATGTTATTTGCTCTTGTACAATAGTTTGATTCATAGATGCTACTATCCAAATTGACAAGATTTTTTTTAATATATATAATGACCTGACCTAATATTCTCGTGGTTACTCTTCATGCCATTATGTTTATACCTAAATTCTTTTTCTTTTCTTTTTCTTTATATATTTTAGGCTAAACTGCCTAAAGATTATATAGACTTGGACTAATGATGAGATCTAATTAAAAGGTTCTGAAAACTAAAATGTATATTTTAAGATTGAAAGGTCAAATTGTTGGAACAAATTCGATTTTGCCATTTAATTATTTAGCGCTAAAATTTAGTGGCTAGTTAGTTAAAGGATATATATTTTAATTTAAGGATAATATATATATATATATATATATATATATCATGATTTGATTAAATTAAATCAACCACAGTTATTGCCCACTAACTCTAATTTTTATCAATTAATGGATTGTGAGATCCTGATGTTACTCACCATGCCTTAAATCTAAAAATGTGTCTGCTGAGACTAGAGATTGAAGGGAAAATAGGTGTGATGTAATTCTGAAACTAGTTCACTTTGTATGTTAGGATAGATTCAGATATTAAATAGGATAAATTACACTTTGGAATTCTATTTTTTCAAAAGTGACACTTTGGTATTATATTTTTTGCACCGTTAACATTTTGGTACCCTGTTCTTTGCACCGATAACACTTTGGTACCTTAACAAAGATAGAATAGGGTAACAAATTGTGAAAGAACATGATACCAAAATGAAATCGGTCCATAGAACAGGGGTAAGTGTTAACGGTGCAAAGAACAAAGTACCAAAATGTCACTTTTGAAAGAACAGGATACCAAAATAAAGTCGATCCATAGAACAGGATAGCAAAGCGTAATTTACCTATCATTGATGACCATCTAATATTTGGATGAGATTGATGAACATTGGCTTTCTCTAAGAAAAGTCTGAATCTCCACATGTAACAATTTCTCTAAGACTACAATTGAGTTGCAGAAATTTGGTGAACTTTATCAATCATCAAATTGAGACTGAAAATTGATGCACTAACAGGTTCTAAATTCTTTCTTTTTAATTCCGCAAATGGTATCACAAAGGTATATGCCTCACTTTTATTTTGCTGATTTTTTTCTCCTTAAGGAATCCATCAGCAACAATCCATGAAAATAAAAATACTATAATAAGATGTCACTTCAATTTCCTCATGCTTGGAAAATTCCACGATATTTTCAATGATTACTTTGCCTTGCTTAGCAATTAGCAGTCTACTATTTAGCAGTTGAATCATGTCATGTGTATCAGACTCTCATTTGGGTTCAAAGAGTAGGTCATGATAAAATTAATTTTTCATGTCGTTTGATGGTTTTTCCAAATGAGATTGGTTCTTCATACTGTTTTTGAGATGCATTAGGATGAAAAATATAACAAGAACTTTCAATTATTTTTTATTTGTTCCAAGGAAAGTGTGTTTTGGATTATTTTATAGTCAGTTTTCACCCTAATAGCTCAGTATATACTAGTTAGTGTGGGTATTTATACTTTATTGGATGAATATGAAAATGAGAGACCAAATTTGAAAATGAGAGAAACTATATATCCAATCAGGTGAATATCAAGATGACTATTGCTTCAGACTAACTGATTTATTAGTCTGTGACTATGGTCCTATTTTGTTCTTTCTTTTAGTTCCTTCATATATATTTGACCCGGATCCTCTAGAGTTCAAGGCCTCTTGAAGTTTCTTGCAGTTGGAACACCTTCAAAAGTCATGCCAAAACGCACCGTTTCATTAAATGAAACAGTGTGTTTTACAAAATGAGACCGTTACATGTCAAGATCGCAACAGAGAACATGAAATCGGTCACTAAAAAATTGCTCAAATACAAAGAACTCTAGAGAGCCCAACTTCAAAGATCCAATTTCTTTCATATTATTTCATTTGAAAAGATACATTTTCTCATTTGCTTGAACTATCTTTGACCTTTATGGAGTATTTTACAAATAAAATTTTTCCCTTTCGTAAGTCTCAAGTCTACATAATGTTCTGCTTAAAACTCACTTGGTTGTTGTACATGTTATTATCATTAAACCTTAACTCTTTTTTTTAGTGTATATATATAAAAAAAACTTAACTCTTTTTTCTTTTTTATATTTTGTCTAAATTTCTTAAAGCTCCCAAAAACGTAGACTAATGAGTAGCAAATACAATCCTTGTAAAAACTATATCTATTATTTCAAAATTGAAAGATCAAATAGTTGAAACTAAATTTCTTTTAGGAATTAAGTCACACATTTCACAAATTTAGGGCTAAATAATTTTTTCCTTTTGAGACAGTTTTGGGCTAAATAATTAAATCATATTAATTTAAGGATAAAAAACTACATTTTGTCACTTGATTAATTAAAATCAAGCATGGTTATAGGCAAAAATGATATTTGTAACATGGGATTTTAATTTGGGGAAAACTTTGTTGATGTTACAGGCTTGAACAAGGAAAGGGAGAACGAAGGAAGAGACTCTTTTGTAGATAAATAAATGTTTGGAAGGCAAAAGTGTAGTTTTTGGAGAAGAAAAGGGGAAGGAAGGACTGGAATGAATTCTTTTCTTTGATTCCCATACTTAAGTGAGTTAATTCATGTTTTTAGGAATTGATAAATGCAAATTTCATGGATGAGTTCACAGGATTGATGATGTTGTATTATAATGGTTTGATATTAAACATAATTGACTCTTAAATTACTTTTGAAAGGTATTGATGTTGGAAGGTGGAAGATTTCAATTAGTTACTTATTCTATGAGATGCTATGCTATGAATGTAAATGTTGGATTTTTGTTATGGGCATAACCAAGTTGAGTTGAATTGTGAAACTTGCTGATATAGCTTCATTTGTGAATACGTGATATGGGCATAGGCTAAGTGGTCATACTTGTGGATTATGAATGTGATTGTGATTTAGAATATAGCTATGATTGATATGGAATGATGTAGGTTTGTATTATAAATTGAAGATATGAAGAAAATGAGACGAATTGGAACATGAATGCTATGGTACTCCAATTGCACTTGTTTGTGTATCACTATGAGTATTAAATTGTGAATGTGCATGTGAATTTATGGGGGTATATATAAGGGGCGGCTGGTAGCCAATTTTTGGGGACATAAGGGGCTGGGTGATGGCCAAAAACTATTTTAGAGATATAAGGGCTCGAGTGGTGGGCATACGGACTTGTTATCGGGTATGAAGTTAATCAGGGTGTTGAAGGACTTAAACATGAAAAATTGTCATGTTACTTGATTTATTGTAATGACTTAGTTGCTCCAGTTACGTGTATGTTGTTCTTGTGTTTTCTTTGGGTTGTTGAGTTGTAATTCCGACTTCATGGGTGGCTCAGGAAAATCTCGAGTCTTACTGAGAATTTCCCAAATTCTCATCCTACTTCTCTCTAGATCTTGTATTGCAGGAAGAGGAAGAATATGAGGAGGGCATGATAGGCGGTTGTGCTCAAATGCTTATTCTGGAACTTTTTTTTTTGGTATAAACCAAGGGTATTCACTGTGTGGGAGCGGTGATTAATCCCTTTACCGTAGATCCTCCACTTAAAGGTAAACGGTTGGCCACAGCTAGGACTTTTTTATCTGAATGTAGCCCTGTGTGACATCGAAAACCGAACCTTTAGTCTTTTGTGTACTGCTTTGTATCAGACAACTGTATCTTCGTTAAATTATAACTAGGGAACCACTCCTAAGTTTGTTTGTGATTACTTTTAGTGCGTGCATTTGGTTAGGTTGTTACAATATTGCTACATATGGTTTCATAGGCAAAGACCTGTACTCATTTGAATTGGATAAAATGCTTTGTGGCCTTCCCTTACATTTTATCACTTGATTAATCCTATAGTCATCTAATAACTAGCTCCTAAATTGCCGTCTAAACTGTTGATTATCATTATATCTCTTCACTATGTTCATTTCTTGTAAAATGCATATATAAACTAAATATGTGCATATATCTCCTATGTTCATTTCTTCTCCTAATTTACACTTACTCAATTAATCAGTTCTTAAATGATTAAAATATACTATTCAATCTCTAAANAAATATGTTAAGTTTGCATAAGAACTTCCTTTTTCTTATATGTTATTGTAACATATCAGAACCTCACATTTATGCAACAAAGTCAAACATGCTTTTATATCAGTATAATGATGATACATGATGAGCAGATTTCAAATCACACCCAAGATGATATCTAAAGGTTTATGCTTCATCTAGATTATGTATAGCACGTGACTAGTTCAAAAATGAGAAACCGCAGTTCTGAACTAAAGTTAATACAAAGAAAAAAAAAAGTGACTAAACAAAACAATCTTCTTTCAAATATATTTTAATTTTTAAAATAAGAAAAGGCCAAAGTCTCAAATTGGTCCTTTATGTAGGGGTAGATTTTAAATTGGTCCCTTATCTTTCATTTGTTTCAGATTGGTCCTATATGTTTCCACGATATTTCAAATTGGTCTAAAAAATACTTTCAAGATACCATTTGACTTCATTTGCTAACGATCTTAATTGATCAGAAAAAAAAAAACTCTTCAAGAGTTATCATGTAATTTCAAATTCGTCCCATTCGAACTTCAAATGATAGAGATATGCTCAATTTTGCTTGTTTGACCGTAAAAAGAGTTCCCACCTAAGGGACACAATTTGACCCTGTTTGTTGATGATCTCAAAGTACTCATAAAAAGAAACTCGTATTCTGAATTCGTCACATTTGAACTTGAAATGAGAGAGATATGACTGCATTAAGTAATTTTGGTACCAATTTGAAAAATCATCAGAACATGTAGGATCAATATGAAACAAATGAAAGATAAGGGACCAAATTAAATTTTATCCCATAGACAAGGGACCAATTTGAGACTTTGGCCATAAGAAAAAGTACTTCGGAGATAATTGGAGTTAAATATTTGTCTTCATAAGTTTTCCTTCATTTATATGTGTATATTACAATTATTTCACCATAAAGAATTATCTTACACAAAGTTAACGCCAAACCTAGCCTATCTCGCCATCTATATAGTCTTTTTGTTGAACTTTTCTTCTCTTGATTCTGGTATGGTAGCATCAGTAAAAGAGTGAAGAAATTGATTATCCAACGCTTTCTCTCTCGATTCCATTACACAAAGTAAACATCTTTTTGTTTCTCGTTCGGCGAAGCAGCTTGAAGATGTTGTTTTTTACATCTATAAGGTATGCTTTCCCTAAATCTCCTCTTTTTCTTTCTCCTTTTCCTCATTCCCTTTGTTACCCAAAGTTTTATGCTCATTCACATTTCCCAAATTCGAATAACATTAACGTTGCCGTCGCTTCTTTCAATCGCATACTCTATAGACATCCCCCACCCTCCATATTCGAAATTACCAAGGTTTTAGGAGTGATTGTAAAGATGAAACATTATGACACTGCTATTTCACTTTGTGCACAAGCGGAATCAAAAGGAGTGATTTCTGATTTGTTTACTCTCAGCATCTTGATCAACTGTTACTGTCATCTGGGTCAGATGAATTTTGCTTTCTCTATATTGGGGAGGATTTTCAAGATGGGTCATCAACCTGATAGGATAACTATAAGTACAATAATGAAGGGGTTGTGTAATAACAACAGGGTTGGTGAAGCACTTCACATTCATGATGAATTAATTGCCCGAGGCTTTCAGTTAGATGAAGTGGGTTATGGCACCTTACTCAATGGGCTGTGTAAAACAGGAGAAATAAGAGCTGCCGTTAAATTGCTTCAAACGATGAAGAAACTGCAAGTTAAGCCTAATGTTGTAATGTATTCGACTGTCGTTGATGGCCTATGTAAGGATTGTTTTGTAAATGAGGCACTTGATTTGTGTTCTGAAATGCTTAGCAAGGGAATCTCCCTTGATGTTGTCACTTATAACTCTCTAATCCATGGTTTATGTACCATGGGTCATTGGCCAGAAGCTACTCAATTGCTCAATGTGATGTTTGAAAGTGGCATAAATCCTAATGTCATTACTTTTAATATAATGGTTGATGCACATTGTAAGGAAGGAAGAATCTTTGAAGCTCAAGGTGTGTTTGCTATGATGATGAAGTTTGGTGAACGGCCTAATGTCGTTACTTCTAATTCTTTGATGGATGGTTATTGCTTAATAAATAATGTTAAGGAGTCAAGAGAGCTGTTCAACAAAATGACGAAAATTGGTTTGGCACCTAACGTTATTAGCTATACTATCTTGATTAATGGATATTGTAAGAGTAAGATGTTGGATGAAGCTATGGATATGTTTAAGGAAATGCATGTTAGAAATTTGGTTCCTAATACTGTAACATATAGTTCCATTATTGATGGCTTGTGCAAGTCTGGGAAGTTGTCACTTGTGCGAGATTTTGTTTGTGAGATGCAAGTTAATGGTCAACCCCCTGATATAACCACTTATACCATATTATTAGACGGATTGTGCAAAAGAGGACATCTTAATGAGGCGGTTTCATTATATAGGCAAATTGTCAATCATGGAATACAACCTGATGTGTATACACACACTTGCCTTATTGATGGATTGTGCAAAGGTGGCAGAGTAAATTATGCACTTAGGATTTTTAAAGTTCTCTTGGAAAATCATTATGGTCTAAATGTCACTGCATACACTGCAATGATAAGCGGACTTTGTAAAGAGGGATTGTTTGATGAAGCGATGGCCTTGCTTGAAAAGATGGAAGAGAATGGCTGCCTTCCTGATTTTGTAACTTTTGAAGTAATTATTCGAGAGCTTTTTGAAAGAAATGAAAATGACATGGCAAAGAAGCTTCTTCTTGAAATGATCGCTAGAGGTCTTCTAAAACGATAAAACTAGATCAGGTACTTCAGTCCTCTTCATTTTCCTCTTGCTTGAAAAACTTCATGATATTCTCAATGATTACTCTACCTTAATTTGCACTCTACTATTCAACAGCTGAATAATGTCATGTGTAATAGAATCTCATTTTGGTTCGAAGAGTATGTCCTGACAAAACCCTTTGATATAATTTGATGCTTTTATCAGATGAGGTGGCTTCTGCATACAATTTTTTTGATGCATTAGTATCTATATATTTTGATGGGGAGAATGAATAAGGAACTCTCAATTTGCATGCATAGCATATACATGAGCACATGTTAAAGAGTAACAAATGCTATAGTTAATTAAACAAATGACTTTAGGACTGAAGGGTATAGGGCATGTTGTGATTCTAAGTATTTTTTAATTTTTAAAAATTAAAAGTGTAAAAAATTGTTTGATAGCTTAATTTTTAAAAGTATAAGACAAGATAATTTTTAAAGTTCAAAACTACATTTTATCACTTGATTTATTAAAATCTGATGGGCCTGCTGGACATGGGCCCACAAAGAATGAGAAAAGTATGTGCGGGAGTAAGGGATGTAATGGTTTTATTAGTATTTATTGAGGGTTTTGGGAAAGAAAAAAAAGGAGGAAATAGTAGGGACTTTGGGAGAGAACTTGGCCTCTCGAAAGCCAAGTAATGAGGGAGAGTGCTGGCCTCTTAAATGTCCAGCTGTTGTGTTAGTGTTTGTGTGAGGTTTGTGTGTTGTTTTAGTCCTTGTAATTTCTGTGTTGTGTTGTTCTGTATTTTGGTGAGGGTTTCATGTATTGTGGCTGTTCTGTTTGGTGTACCATGTTCAGTTGAGACACCAATTTGTGTGTATTGTCCATTATTTTCAGTAATATAGTGTAGGGTTGTATCAAAATCAAGCATGGTTTCAAGTATATTAGCTCAATTGTCAAGTTCTTCTCAAGTTGTGCTTAATTGCTCCTCTTGATCGATGAGGAAATCATCTAACTCTAGAAATTAGCTTTTAAACAGAACTGGAGTTAAATAACTGTCAAAGTAATAACTCTACCCAAAGAAGAAAGGTGAAGAAGCCAATATGAAGAATGCCACTTCGAAATGAAGAGGATGGAATGTTGTGTTTTCATTGGATAAACAGTTAAAAAAAATGAAGGCAAAGGTATTCTCAAATTGATAGGATGTGATGCCTTCAAAGTTATTACTTAAAAATAACTGCCTCAATGTACATTGTATATGTATATTTGATCATTTGTATCCCTATGATTTATAAATTTATAATTCATTTTCTAAAATTAACTTGTATCATCAGTGTATGTTGAATTTTAGTAAGAGTTTGTATATAATATCTCAATATTTAAAAAAAAACATATAGTTAAGTTGAAAGTTTTTTTATCTTTTTTTTTTTGGCCAACAGAATCATTTATTAACAAAACCAATCATTTATTAAAGTTTTTTTTTTTATCTTGAATTTTGCAATTGTGGGCTACTGGTGACGGTTCTTTCTGTGTGTATGGGAGAGATCTCCATGCTTACGAGAGAGAATTTCTTCTCTTTGTGAGATTGTTTCTTCTTTCTGTGTATGAAAGATATTTTGTCTTCTCTTTACTGAAGTCTTTATAAGGGTATGATGTGTAAATCGGTTAGCTAAGCTGAATTTGGTTAAAAGTCTGTTGTAGAGTTAGTCAGTTAGGGATTTTACTGTATTGCATTTCAGTCCCTGGAGTCTTTCATTTCAGTCCCTGGAGACTTTCTTTAAATACTTGTACTGCTACTGTTTTCAGAAATAATAATAAAATCATTCTCTCTATATTTCCATTTCCTTAACATGGTATCAGAGCATAATCTCATTCTAAAGTTGTTTCCATTAAGTCTTTGCTTCATGTACCTGGAATTACCAAAAATCTGCTTAGTGTGTCTCAATTCTCTAGAGATAATAATGTCTATTTTGTCTTTGATTCTAAATCTTGTTTTGTTAAATGTCAGGTTACTCACAAAACTCTGCTTGAAGGTCATGTTCATGAGGGGTTATATGCTTTTCCCTCTCAAGTTGTTGTCACCAAAGTCTTCCTCTCATTTGGAGCTTGCAAATAAATCTGCTGTGTCACTTGCTAATAAATCTGTTGTGTCAAAATTCTTCTCTTAAATCTGTTTCTCAGTGTAATGTTGTTTCAAATTCTTCTTTGCATCTGTGGCATGATAGGCTTGGCCATCCACAGACTTCTATTGTAAATCATGTGTTGAAATCTTGTAATCTTCCTGTTAATAATAATAAAGAATTTTTCTGCAATTCTTGCTGTATGGGTAAATCTCATAGCTTGCCTTTTTCTAATTCTACTTCTCAGTATAAATCTCATTCGGATCTTTGGGGCCCTGCTCCTGTCAAATCTTCCCATGGTTTTAGTTACTACATTGTCTTTGTTGATGCATATTCTCGATATTCTTGGTTATTTCTTCTTAAACACAAATCTGATGCACTTACTGCATTTTTACAATTCAAAAGTCAAGCTGAGTTACAATTTAACACCAAGCTTAAAATGCTTCAAACAGATGGTGGGGGTGAATTCACTCCTATTTCTCATTTTTGTAATAATAATGGTATTCTTCACCAGAAGAGTTGTCCACACACACCACAACAAAATGGTGTTTCAGAGAGAAAACATAAACACATTACTGAAATGGCTCTTACCTTGCTTGCTAGAGCTTCTTTACCTCTTAAATATTGGGATGATGCAGTTTGTACCTCACTGCATCTTATAAATCGTTTGCCTTCACATTCCTTGTCTCTTAAATCTCCATTTGAAATTCTGTTTAAATCTTCTCCTAGTTATTCTTCTCTTAAAGTCTTTGGTTGTCTTTGCTTCCCTTACACTAGACCATTTCAAAATGTTAAGTTTTCTTTCAAATCAGTCCCTTGTGTGTTTCTTGGTTATTCTTTTGGTTATAAAGGATATAAATGTGTTGATCCTAAAACCAATCGTGTCTATATATCTCGGCATGTCAAGTTTAATGAATCTCAATTTTATTTTTCTGGGAATTCATTGTCTGTTTTGCCTTCTTCTGTATCTTCTGCTACTACAAATATTTCTTTGCCTATTACAGTTTCAAAACCTTTATCCAATACTTTTATCAGTTCCTCAAGTAAACCTGTATCTCATACTCATGAGAATGTTGCTTGTCATTCATTGTCTGTTACTAACATTACTTTGCCTCAAGTTATTGAAAGTTCTGTGCCTCAGGTTGCTAGTGTTTCTGATGTTCAGAATGTTCCTGAACCTTGTACTGCTGGTGGTATTACTAGTTTGCAGAATGATTCATCTGCTGTTTCTGATCTTCCCACTACTACTGCCACTGCTGGTGTTTCTCGGGCTACAAAATCTATTGTTCCTTCTCATTCTATGATTACCAGGTCCAAGACTGGTAATTTAAAGCCTAAGGTGTATAATGTTACTGCTGGCCTGCTGCTGCTGTTGTTTCTGAACCTTCTTCGGTCAAGGAGGCTTTGAAAGATCCAGCTTGGTTTGCAGCTATGCAGGAAGAATATCAAGCTCTTATGAAGAACAAAACATGGAGTTTAGTCTCTTTACCATCAAATAAAAATCCCATTAATTGTAAGTGGGTTTTTCGTGTGAAAAAGAATGCTGATGGCAGTGTGCAAAAACTAAAGGCAAGACTTGTAGCAAAGGGTTATAGTCAAAGGCCGGGGTTCGATTTTACTGATACTTTCAGTCCTGTAGTGAAGCCGGCTACTGTTAGACAATTCTTACTATTGCAGTGGCAAAAGGATGGCATATTCATCAAGTTGATGTGAATAATGCTTTCTTGAATGGCACTCTCAATGAAGAAGTATATATGGTGCAGCTTGAGGGTTTTACTAGTTCTTCTAATTTTCAGCTTGTGTGTAAACTCCATAAATCTCTCTATGGGCTTAAACAAGCTCCTAGGGCATGGTTCACTGCTCTTTCTACAGCTTTGTTTAATCTTGGTTTTGTCTCTTCAAGGTGTGATAGTTCTTTATTCATGAGATATTCAGGTTCTGAAGTGGTGTATATTCTTGCTTATGTTGATGACATAGTAATTACTGGTAATTCTGTTGCTGCCATTACTGATGTTATTAAAAAATTGAATGCTAAGTTTCCTCTTAAGGATTTAGGTTCTCTTAACTTCTTTTTGGGAGTTCAGGTTACTCATCTTGATGATGGTAGTTTACATTTGTCTCAAACTAAGTATATTAAGGAGTTGCTTGTCAAAGCTAAGATGGGTACACCTAAAGCTTTATCTACTCCAATGATTATAGGCCAGAAGTTTTCAAAGTTTGGGTATGATGATTTTGATAATCCTTCATTATATCGATCTGTAGTAGGCGCTTTGCAGTATTTGTCCATTACTAGGCCTGACATTTGCTTCTCAGTGAATAAAGTGTGTGAGTACATGCAGAATCCTAAGATCACTTTGAATTTTGGGTTGCACATTTCCAAGTCTGATCATCTCAACCTCACTGCTTTCTCAGATTCTGACTGGGCAAGTGATCCAGATGACAGGAGGCTCACTTCTGGTTGGTGTGCATTTCTTGGTTCTGTTCCAGTCACTTGGAGTTGCAAAAAGCAGTGCACTGTTTCTCGCTCTAGCACTGAGGCTGAGTATAGGAGTTTAGGAAGTTCTGTTGCAGAGAATTTATGGTTGCGTTCTTTGTTATCTGAGCTGCATATTTCTTCTTCTCAAGTTCCTGCTTTGTACTGTGACAATCTCAGTGCAGTTTACCTAGCTGCCAATCCTATTTTACATGCTAGAACCAAGCATGTTGAGATTGATTTACATTTTGTACGTGATCATGTTAAGCTTCATCATGTTTCCATTCGTCATTTGCCTGCTACTGACCAAGTTGCAGATAACCAAAAGTGTATCAGTGCCTTTGTTTACTAAGTTTCATTTCAAATTCAACATTAAACCATGTTGAATTTGTGGGGGGATATAAGGGTATGATGTGTAAATCGGTTAGCTTAGCTGAATTTGGTTAAAAGTCTGTTGTAGAGTTAGTCAGCTAGGGATTTTACTGTATTGCATTTCAGTCCCTGGAGACTTTCTTTAAATACTTGTACTGCTACTGTTTTCAGAAATAATAATAAAATCATTCTCTCTATATTTCCATTTCCTTAACAGTCTTTACTCGTTTTCTGTCTGATATAAGGGATGAGAGTTTCTTTGAAGGCCTTTAGTCGAATCCTGTCTCTCTCATCTGTCAAGTTCATGCTATTTGGGATAATTTTGCAAATGATTCTCAGCAATATAATCCAAAGCTTCTCAAGGATGCTCCCTATGAACAGTATATCCAACCTGTCTGGCCCAACAATTTTTATTCTTATATGTACTACAATTAAGAGTGTTTAGGGTCTAATAGAACTTCTTCAAAAGTATCTAATAGAAATATTTATAATGTGATGAATAATAGAAATATTTATATCTAATGTATGATTTTACTTCAAACAGAAAGATTGAAAGACACTTGCAGGAAAAATAAACTCTTTTAAAGTAATCATTTCAAGACATATAATTTCGATCAAAGTGTACTTTTAGTTCCAGATATAACATCCTCTAAGTGTCTAACTAGATTGATTGTTTTCCGAAATATCTCAACCACAATAATGACCTTGCTTACTTCGCCTTCAAGGATGACCGTTTCCTAAACATCTCTAACGTTTATAAATAAAGTAATATTGATCACTTCAAAGATATATGCATTATTGTACTCTCAAATTTTTTAAGATCACACTTTCTCTCATAGACTTCTTACTCTTTACTGACTTAGGCAT
>QANZ01006899.1:46608-70019 GCA_003254925.1 Chamaecrista fasciculata
CTATTTATAGGCTAAAGGATATACAAGGGAGATGAATCTAACTTAATGTACATCATGAAAGGATAAGATCATATTCATGTGTATAGAGAAACTAAGGGAAAACTCCAACTTCTATATACGAAGAATGTCAAAAGACAAATCTGGATATTCACAAAGATAAATATTTGCAACACTCCCCCTTGAATATTCACGATTTATTGATACGCATTAAAGGCTGCCTCATTAAAAACCTTACCAGGAAAACCCAGTGGGACAAAACCATGGTGAAGGAAAAAAGAGTGCATACCCCTCATTATCACATCACTGAAGATCTTTTAATCGGCGCATACCAATTCGATAAACGAGCTTCTCAAATGTTGCAGTTGGTAACGCCTTAGTGAACAAATCTGCTAAATTATCACTTGAACAAACTTGTTGAACATTAATTTCACCATCTTTTTTAAGATCATGTGTAAAGAAGAATTTTGGCGAAATATGTTTAGTTCGGTCGCCTTTGATATAGCCGTCTTTTAGTTGAGCAATACAAGCGACATTGTCTTCATACAATATTGTCGACTGCTTCTCATGAGATGACAGGCCACACGACTGATGAATATGTTGAGTAATAAATCTCAACCATACACATTCACGACTTGCTTCATGAATTGCAAGTAACTCAGCATGATTTGATGAAGTAGCTGCTAAAGTTTGTTTTGTTGAACGCCAAGAGATAGCTGTATCACCAAATGTAAACAAATAGCCTGTTTGTGATCACCCTTTGTGAGGGTCAGATAGATAACCAGCATCGACATAACCAATTAATGATGAATTAGATTTATTTGAGTAAAATAAACCTTTATCAATTGTTCCACGAAGGTATCTAAAAATATGTTGAATTCCTTTCCAATGTCTTTTGGTTGGTGAAGAACTATATCTTGCAAGCAAATCAACTGAAAAAGCTATATGTGGTCTTGTGCCATTAGCTAGATACATCAAGGCTCCAATAGCACTAAGATATGGCAAATTAGGACCAAGTAGTTCTTCACCTTCCCCTTGGGGACGGAAAGGGTCTTTCGTCACGTCAAGTGATCTTACTACCATAGGCGTACTTAACGGATGAGCCTTGTCCATGTAAAAACGTTCTAAGACCCGTTTAACATATGTTGATTGATGAACAAATACCCCTCTTTTAAATGTTCAATTTGTAAACCAAGACAATATTTTGTCTTTCCAAGGTCTTTCATTTCAAATTCCTCTTTTAAGAGTTTTACTGCTTCTGAAAGACATTTAGGGGTTCCAATGATATTTAAATCATCAACATATACTGCAATAATAACAAATTCTGATTCAGATCTTTTTATAAAAACACATGGACAAATCCGATCATTTTTGTACCCTTTTTGTAGCAAATATTCACTGAGGCGATTATACCACATGCGCCCGGATTGTTTTAATCCATATAACGATCTTTGCAATTTAATTGAGTATAAGCCTCGATCACTTGACTTACATATTTCAGGCATTTTAAATCCTTCAGGGATTTTCATATATATATATATATATATATATATATCACTATCAAGTGATCCATATAAGTAGGTTGTAACAACATCCATCTGATGCATATCAAGTCTTTTTTATTAACAGCCAGACTTATCAAAAATCTAAAAGTAATAGCATCCACCACTGGAGAATAAGTCTCCTCATAATCGATTTCAGGTCTTTGTGTAAAACCTTGAGCTACAAGTCTTGCTTTGTACCTCACAATTTCATTTTTCTCATTTCTTTTTTATACAAAGACCCATCTATACCCGACTGGTTTTACACCATCAGGTGTTCGGACTATAGGTCCGAAAACTTCACGTTTTTTAAGTGAGTTTAATTCAGCTTGAATCGCATCTTTCCAATTTGGCCAATCTGTTCTCCGTTGACATTCTTCAACGGATTGCGGTTCATGATCCTCATTTTCATTTACAACATCTAGCGCTATATTGTATGCAAAAATACTGTCGACAATAGTTTCACATTGGTTCCATATTTTTCCAGTATCAATGTAATTTATCGAGATCTCATTATTTGTTTCATTATCAGGTACCAGAATCTCTTCTGGAGATATTTCATTAGATATGCCTTCTTTATCATTCATTATACTGGTTTCCTCGACTTGACCATTATCATCAAGTTTAATTGCTCCTTTTCGTTTTCGAGGAATCTTATCTTTGGAACCGATTGGTCTACCACGCTTCAGGCGTGTGTTACTTCCATTTGTAATGGAATTTCCTGGTCCTTCTGGGACCTCTATACGAATTGGAGCATTCACAGATGGAATATGTGATTTTGTCACTTTCTTTGGGTCAGTGAATGCATTTGGCAATTGATTTGCAATATTTTTCAAGTGCACAATTCTTTGAACTTCAAGTTCACATTGTTTTGTACGATGATCAAATTGATTTAATAAATGTGCATGCCAAGTAATTTTTTGTTCCAGCTGTTTCTTTTCTCCCCCTAATGCTGGGAAATTATTTTCATCAAATTGACAATTGACAAAACGTTCCGTGAACATATCTCATGTCTGAGGTTCTAGATATTTTATAATTGAAGGAGATTCAAACCCAACGTATATTCCCAATCTTTGTTGGGGGCCCATTTTGGTGCGCTGTGGTGGAGCAATTGGAACATAAACCGCACATCCAAAATTTCTTAAATGGGAAATATTCGGCTCCTGACCCAAAGCCAATTGCATAGGGGAGAATTTATAATACGTTGTTGGTCTAATGCGTATAAGTGCTGTAGCATGTAAAATAGCATGCCCCCATGCATGAATGGGAAGTTTTGTTCTCATGAGTAATGGTCTAGCAATTAATTGAAGGCACTTAATAAGTGATTCTGCAAGACCATTTTGTGTGTGAACATGAGCAACGAGATGCTCTACATTTATCCCAATTGACATACAATAGTCATTAAAAGCTTGAGATGTAAATTCACCAGCATTATCAAGACGTATGGCTTTAATAGAATAATCTGGAAATTGTGCTCTCAATCTTATTAATTGAGCCAGCAATCTTGCAAATGTCATATTACGTGATGATAATAAACAAACATGTGACCATCTAGTAGATGCATCAATTAACACCATAAAATATTTAAATGGTCCACAAGGTGGAACTATTGGTCCACATATATCTCCATGAATACGTTCGAGAAACCTAGGAGATTCATTCCCAATTTTTACTGGTGATGGTCTCATTATTAATTTTCCTTGAGAACATGCAGCATATGAGAACTCATTAGATAAAAGAATCTTCTGGTTCTTTAACTGATGACCATGAGAGTTCTCAATAATTTTACGCATCATTATAGATCCGGGATGGCCTAACCGGTCATGCCAAGTTAAAAACGTATCCTTTGAATTAGTAAACTTCTGGTTTACTACAACATAGGTTTCAATTGTGCTAATACGAGTGAAATACAATCCAGAGAAAAATGCAGACAATTTTTCCAATATACGCTTTTCTCGTGAGACAGTCGTAGTGATATAGAGATACTCTATATTATTTTCATTAGTTGTCTCAATATGAAAATCATTACTGCGTATATCCTTGAAGCTTAAAAGATTCCTTCTGGATTTAGTTGACAATAAAGCTTCCTCTATAATAAATTTTGTTCCATTAGGTAACTGAAAAATGGCTTTTCCAGAACCTTCAATTATATTAACTGCGCCTGATATAGTATTCACGTTTGCCTCCATTTTAGTAAATGATGATAAATATTTCTCATTTTTAAGAATGGTATGAGTTGTTGCACAATCAGCGAGGCATATATCGTCATCAATATTGTGAGTAATGGCCATACTCCGTGGTATCTTAAAACAAAATAAAGAAAATAAGTTGATGCTTTAAATTTCATAAAAGATAACATACTTTGGAATACATAAATTAAAGACAGAGAAATTAACTTCAAACAGAAATTAAACATTACATAAAAAATAATTACAAAACTAGACTAAGCATCAAAGGAGAAATGATTAAGAAAATCTACAATATCCAAATCAGTCATTCCCAGAGACTCATTGATATGATTATCATCAAAATGATTAATGAAATTCGCCTCTACAACAGATTTCTTCTCAAGACTTTTCTTTTCTTTTAGAGAAGCTTGATAAAGTCCAACCAGATGTTTAGCTGTACGACAAGTACGAGCCCAATGTCCTTTCATACCACATCTATGACATGAACTTTTAGATATTTTTTCATCTTTATTTTCTGGTGCCTTTCCCTTGTCTTGTGCTTTTCCATCTCCATGACCACTATAGGGCTTAAAGTTATGTCGTCCTCGATTACGATAACCATCGCGACCACGTCCACGGCCACGGCCACGACCACGACCACGACCATAATTATTAAATGTTACCACATTCGCTTCAGGAAATGGGGTAGAACCGGTCGGGCGAGATTCATGATTTTTCAACAAAAGTTCATTATTTTGTTCAGCCAAAAGGAGACATGATATTAAATCAGCATATTTTTAAAATCTCCGCTCTCGATACTGCTGCTGCAATAGCATGTTCGAAGCATGAAATGTGGAGAATATTTTTTCTAACATATCATCATCAGTAATATTTTCTCCACATAATTTTAATTGAGAGCTGATTTTAAACATTGCAGAATTATATTCACTCACTGATTTAAAATCCTGCAATCGTAAGTGCATCCATTCATATCGGGCTTTAGGCAGGATGACTGTTTTTAAGTGGTCATATCTTTCTTTTAGATTTTGCCACAAATCAAGGGGATCTTTTACAGTATGGTATTCCACCTCCAGTCCCTCATCAAGATGATGACGTATATAAATAATAGTTTTGGCACGGTCTTGGTTTGATGTCTCATTTCCTTCCTTGATTGTTTCACCAAGACCCATAGCATTCAAGTGCATCTCTGTATCTAGTGTCCATGAAAGATAATTTTTTCCAAAGATATCAAGGACTATAAATTCGATTTTTGCAAGATTTGTCATTCTATAAATAAAGAACAAAACTATTAGGAGATATACTTAAAATAAATAAATATAATATATATATGACACAATAAAGTGCCTAGACGAAATGGAAAAGAAAACAAAATCAAGGGATAATGGAGAAAGCAAAAACGTACGCACAAACAAAATTTTCACTTTTGTTTATAATGTTATTAAAGTATTGTTTATATATATATATATAGGAGATGACGTACAGAAATTTGAAGTGAATAAAAGATAAGATTAATAAAATTTAAATAATACCTCAAATACCTAAGGCTCAGATTGGGAGAGAGTCGTGCTGATAACGTGTTGTAAAATATATGATATAAGAATACTTAAAGAAAAGTAGGAGGAGTGTAATTCTTTTTATCCAACTAAAATTGCTTTAATTACATCAAACTCTAAAACCCCTATTTATAGGCTAAAGATGAATCTAACTTAATGTACATCATGAAAGGATAAGATCATATTCATGTGTATAGAAAAATTAAGGGAAAACTCAAACTTCTATATACGGAGAATGTCAAAAGACAAATCTAGATATTCACAAAGATAAATATTTATAACAATATATTGATTTTCTGAATATTTCGGATAATTATAATATCATATAAATCACGGATGTAGATATAAATGTAGATATTAATATCTACATCTATATTTATATTATTATATATAAATAAATATATGATAAAATAAAATAACCTTTCAGAGTCTCACAAAATTAGAAATCATGATTTCATATTTAAGTTTTAAATTATTTTAAAAAATCAACGTATTTTATCACTCTCCTACAATTTATATTTTTAAAAGAAATAATTTTTTTTATTAATAATATAAAATTTATTTATTTTTGAGATTAAATCGATATCATTATCAAAATTATGTTTTTTATTCATCATCATAAAATATCAATTAAGATTAAATTATTGATAATATTTTTATAATCTTTAATTTTTATAATTTATATATATATATATATATATTTGTGTGTACATTATAACATGCAAAGCTTTTATATATGAATAAAGTACTATATCAAATATAACAAATAGATAGTGGAAACAATAATCAGGTGTCCTATATGTTGTTATCTTCCTTTTTTCTTGTTTGATTTTTAGTTAGGATATTTTGTGAAAAATTGTGTTCTGTTTGATTATTTTAGCGTAACTTTATGATTTTAATTATTAAAAGATAATAAACAGATTAATTTAGTCTTTAAAACTTAAAATTATTTTAATTATATAATTTATAACTAATTTTATTTTTTATTAAAATATCAGTTCAAATCTAATGAAATGACAAACATATTGTAAATATATGCATTGTTTTTTCCAGAATATATAGATGTCTGGAAATACAAAAATACCTAGAATCGCTCAAATTAAAATTTAGGGTTCCGAATTTTGAGATTCTCTGCTCTTTAGAGTTTATCCAAAAGTTCCTATAAATCAGGTTAATTTGATAATTACTAAAGACCACAGTTTTCATTTTTAAAAGAATCTTCAAAATAAAATAAAAAAAGTTAATAAAAAGATAAGTTACAGGATTTGGAGCTTCTTGTAAAATCCCCCATTACTAAATAATGAAGTAAAAATTTATATAAAAGACAATAACTGCTTGCCTAAATTCTTATGTGAATTTTATCAACTAAACATTGGGTATTATATTATCAAAAAAAAAACATTGGGTATTAAAACCGTGTATCTCACGTGGAATTATTTTGAAGTCTACCACACGCATGGACATGGGACATGGTACGAATACGGACATATTGACACGTCAGATTTTTAAAATTACACGACACGATACGATGTGACATATATTTATATTTATAAATAATTAAAAATTCATAAAATTTGATGACAATTTTAAAAATTATAATATCTATTCATAATATATATCATATGTGATATTATTTTTTATTATTTGTCATGATAAAGTCACAAAAAATTGATTTTATTTACTGAAACTTATGAATATGTGTCGTGTGAGTGTCATACGGGTATTGAATACGGACACATGTTTGACACGACGACACACTGTCAAAATAAAGTGTTCATGCTTCATAGGTTTCAATCCAACCCACACATTTATTTTTGGATTGGATCGGGTCGAGTTCACCGATTAATGCATATAATTTTTGTTTAAATCATTTTAAATTTTATAAAAGAATATTATTATAAACATGTGAGTAGTAAAAAAGAAAAGGATTACCCATAAAAAAAGTTTAAAAAAATATAAATTATATATAAATTAATTAAAATACACTCCAGAATATGTAATTATGCAAATTTAACTTAAAATATTTTATTTATAAAGAACATAAACATATAAAAATACAAAAAAAAAAAAAAATACGGATTCGAAGGTTGGGTCTTGAAACCATGAACTCGCAACCCTTTCCCACATGCCTATGATTTTTTTTTTCAAACCTAACCTAACCCATGAACCAACCCAACTTGCAGTTGTGGGTTAGTGAGTCAACCCAACCAGCTGCTTACCCCTATTTGAGACCTATTAATTATATTTTCTTGGATATACGTCCTCACCTCGTCAACGGTCTCAATCACTACATTGGTTAAAATTCTCATAACTTTCAATATTATATGGGGTAAGTGTAAGTGAAAAGGGAGTCAAAGAGAGAGAAGTAAAAGAAAAGAAAAGAATAAGAATGAGGTTTTAAAATTTTTTTAGAGAGAAAAAGTTAGAAAAAAAGAAGAACTAAGAAGATGGAATTCCGTTAGTTTCATTAACGAAGTTATGGGATGAGGTGCAATTAACTCAAATGTAAAAGATTGAAGGATATAATTAACCACAAAAAAAATTAGAGGTACGTATAACTAACACTTATCCCATAGTTTGAGAGTATCTGGGGTACTTTTACCTTTTATTGAATTATGAAAAATGATTGATAAGGTAGTTTACAATCATTTCATACGAGTGTTAACATATATTTTTTAGGCGAAAGTATAATTTTGATCCCTTATTTTTTGATCCGGTTGTAAATTAGCCAATTATTTTTTTTCTTTTTATTTTTGGTCTCACATCTTTGCAAATAGTTCCACAGTTAGTCCACCCCTATTTTGGTCCCTCTTCCTCTGTTAATTCTGACGTGGCATGCTAATGTGGTGTGTTGAAATCTAAAGTGAAATTTTAGTCCCCTATCTTTATGGTAAGTTGCAATCTAGCTCTTTATCGTTTTTTTTTTCTTTTGTGATTTTGGTTCCATATATATCTTTCTCAAAAGTTTCACTCGTTGGTCCAAACAACTGAATGCGATCATATCCATCTCATTTTAAGTATGATTTTGATGAGTTCAAAGACAAGTTATTCTTGACGAGTTATTTCTTTATCCAGTTGAAGCCTCAACAAACAAGGTTAATTTGGGCTCCGGAAGTGGGCCCCTCGTTTCATACACATAAGCAAAGTTGGTCATAACTCTCTCATTTCATGTTTGATTGAGATGAGTTAGGAGCTACGTGTTACTTTTGACAAGCCCTTTTTATCTACTAAGTTGAGACTGATAGCAAATACAGTCAAATTGGGCCAAAAAAGTGATTTTCCATAGTTTTTCACCTTTTGGTTTCAGAACAACTTTCGGCCCAACTTAATCTCATTTGCTGACAATTCCAATTAGACAGAAAAAAGAACTCTGCAAGAGTAACACACTGTTGGGATTTCCTTTGTTTTTTCAAAGTCCCACATTGGTGGGTTAGAAAAGTTGAGAAGGTGAGGAGCCTTATAAATAGGGAGTGGGGCTTTTATCTTTTTTTGTACCACATACTACTAGCTTATGAGTGTGAAAGGGGCTTGGGTAGTTGTGAGAGAGAGTTTACAATTTTTTCGTTAAAAAATTGTATTGAGGAAAGTTTGTAATTTTTCCATGCAAAAAGTACAAATAGTGAAGTTTGTCCCAATGAGACTGTGGAGTAGGTCTTGAGCTATGAAGCATGGACACTTCATTTTGAAGGCGTGTCGTGTGTCAGACACGTGTCCATGTCCGACACCCACATGACACATATTCATAAGTTTCAAAATATAAAATCATTTTTTGTAACTTTAATATGACAAGCAATAAAAAATAATGACATATATGACATATATTATGAATAAATATTGTAATTTTTAAAGTTTTTATCAAAATTTATTGATTTTATATTATTTTTATATATAAATATATGACGTGTCATGTCGTGTAATTTTAAGAAATTAGCGTGTCGTTGTGTCCGTGTCGTGTCAGTGTCCATGCTTCATAGGTCTTGAGGCATCAAACCACGTTAAAGTTTTGTGCTTGTTTCTCCTTTTCCTCTTCCTTTATTTGTTGTGTGGGTTGCGCTTCCGCCAACACACACAACTCCGAAGTCGTTGTAATCGGACTTGAAATGAGATAAATGTGACCAACTTCACTTTTTTTACTATGAAACGAGCGACCCACTTTTGGAGTCTAATTTGACCTTGTTTACTAAGGCCCCAACTAGACAAAGAAAAGATTCGTCAAGAATAACTCATGGCTCTGAACTTATCGCAATCAGAGTTAAAATGAGAGAGATATGACCACATTTGGTCGTTAGGATCAATGAGTGAAACTTTTGAGAAAGATATGAGACCAAAATTACACTTTAACTTTTAGCACGCCACATCAACATGCCACACCACAAATAATAAAAGATAAAGAATCTACTTTGATCCATCGCAAATCAACATGAAAGTGGATTGAATTCTTCTAAAATATTGATAACCGTCAATTTCTTTCACCAGATGGATGTGAAAGTGACAAAATTGGTTTTTTAATATTAGTTTGACTTTCCTGACTAACTCCCATATAACTATCCCACCTTAAGGAACTACAACCCAATAAATACCCAGCCTACAACCCAACCCATATAACTATCAATAAGGTCGAGCTTTATGGTTTCCACGTATTTTTTTTTTGTGAGACAGGGCCTAAAGGCCAACAACAAAGAAACAAACGACAAAGACAACGAAAAAAAAAACAAAACGACAGAAGAGGGCAAAACGGCTCAAAATCTCATCACCGACAAGAGCCCCTAATCACCCCCAACCCTAGAACATCATTCAACAAAATAAGACTCAAATTCGCAGGGGGCTCGTCCATGAACACCGTTCCGCCACTGTCTCTCCTATCAGCACCCAAGTTCGCCAAGAAATCAGCACACAAATTAGCTTCACGCCACACATGCTTGAAATTCCAATCATCAAATCTCTCTAACATGGCACGAATATTTCGTACAATCCCAGATATCTCAAATGGACTTTTCTTAGGATCATTCACAACATTCACCACCAGCGAAGAATCACTCTCCAACTCGAGCTTTCCAACGCCACAGTGCTCCGCCTTGCGAACACCTTCCAGGACTGCCCAAGCTTCAGCTTTAAGGATCGAACAATTTCCCAGATGCCGACTAAAACCTTGAATCCAGCTACAGCCACTGTTTCTGAGGAGACCCCCGCAACCTGCACGATAAGGGTCAGTTTTCAGAGAACCATCACAGTTTAATTTAACCCAATTCTCATTAGGCTTATCCCAGACAATTAATTTATTATTTTGATCTTGTTCAACAACTTGGGGCTGTAAGAATCTGATCCCCTGATCAAAATTATACAAATTCTGTCTTATGATTTCAGCAGGTCTTATATTATTACAACCCTTATTATTATTTGTTAGTTCTACGTATTTTATTTTAGTTAGCCTAGACTTGTAAAATAATATAACTAGTCCATAAATAATAATAATAAAATCAATAAATTAATTAGACTAGTTATAAAAGATTTAATAGCCTATTATATATAAATAAAATATAATATATGAGTCTACCAAACAAAATATTGCCAATACTATATTTCCTTCTTCATCAATGATAATAATAATAAAAATTAAAAAATAATAAAAATAAAAAAATTGTTTTCTTAACGAAAAAACTTATTAAATAAGTCTTGTACAAAATATAAAAAAATAGAGGTATTTATTTTTTGTAGTTTAAATGTCTTATGTACAAAAAATATAGTTGATAGAGTTATTTCAACATGAAGAGATCTATAGAAACTTATGAATATATATATATTAAAAAAATTCTGGCTTGATGGGACTAAGGTAAATTATTTAAATATTTTTCTCTTAAAATTTGCATTAATTTTGTTTTATTCTTCTCAATCAAAATATACACTTATAGACATGCGTAGGGAATAATTTGACATCAACACTTGGCATGATTCCTCTATATATAGCAATTGCTAATAGCCAAATATAATGTACACTATTGTTGTCTCCAGCTTAGGCAGCCTTCAATTAATCAAACATTTAATTATTTGGATTACAAAAATCAANAGACCAAATAGTAAATTTTCTCTTATTTTTAATTTCATAGACTATAGTTTTAAAATGTGGACGACCAGAAAGGGGTGGAGCCATATATATATATATGCCGTGTCGTATCCTGTAAAATTAAAAAATTGAGGTGTCGACATGTCTGTGTCGAGTCGTGTCCCGTGTCCGTGCCCGTGCTTCTTAGGTGTATACATAATTACATACACCTTGTATTGTGAAAGATTAATTGAGACAACATTCAATCCTTTTCGATACCTTGAATGGTACTAGAGATGACAATGGCAACATTCATTCCTTACAATTCAATTTTTTAAAACAAAGGCCAAATGTAAATTTAGTCTCATTTTTGTGCTAAGTTTCTAATTTGATCCGGTATATTTTATTGATGAACTTTTGGTTTTATATTTTTTTGGTCAAGTGCAGAATTGATCTCATCTTTTTTTGTTACAAATTTGATCACATATCTTTGTGTCAGGTGTAAAATAAGTCTCAAATCTTTGGAACGGTGAAACCTTTTGCAAAGATATGAGACCAATTCTTCACCTAACTCAAAGATATGAGACTAAAAATGCAACAAAAAATATACAAGACTAAATTAAGAACTGAGCACAAGATATGAGACCAAATTTACACTTTAACGTAAAACAAATCTTATACATTGTAAATGTTTATATTTTAGTTCTTCATATTCAACTTTTTCATTGAAATGTTTATTAACCAAGATGACAAATAATGACATAAAGTCTAATACAAAATATTATCAAGTTTAAACAATAACCATTTTATAATGGATGCTAGTATATAATGAATTAATATGTTTATGTTAAACTTGAACAAGATAACTTTCTACTTTGGAAACAAAACAATGGCCACAAACTTCAAGCATCTTTGCTTTGTGGAGGATCAATGCCCCTATAATTCTTATATGATAAAGATAAGGCTAATAACAGAAACCAGTTATGCCTTTCTCAAATGGGAACAACTGGATCAATTGCTGCTCTTGTAGCCTTTCAAGTTTTTGAAAAACTAGAGAATTTCTTTGCATCACAAACTAAGGCCAAGATTCTCCAATTTAAGACTCAATTGAGAACCTTAAAAAAATGTACACTCAAGAGTAGTATTTATTAGAAGTTAGAGAAAACCTACTATTTGGTCCCTAAATTTATACCGAGTCAACTAATCAGTCCCTGAATAATCAAAATATACTACTCAATCCCTGAATTGTTGTAATTGTCAACAATTTGATCCCTAGGTCAAATTCAGAGACCAAAAAGTATAACTTTAATACAAATTCAAGGGCCAAATAGTATAAATTTAGTACAAGTTCAGGGATCAAAAAGTATAAAATTAGTTCAAAAAGTATAAATAGTATTAAGGGTAAATTACACTTTGGTACCCTGTGGTTTGGTTATATTTCACTTCGGTACCCTGTGGTTTAAAAAATGACACTTTGGTATCCTGTGGTATTCTCCATTAACACTTTGGTACCCTTTGGAGCTATTTTGTAATTTTAACCTTCAAAAATTTTGCAAATATTACATATTGACCCCAATNCACTTTGGTACCCTGTGGTTTGGTTATATTTCACTTTGGTACCCTGTGGTATTCTCCATTAACACTTTGGTACCCTTTGGAGCTATTTTGTAATTTTAACCTTCACAAATTTTGCAAAAATTACATATTGACCCCAATTTTTTTAAAAGTTTTCATTTTAATCCCTAGATAATATGTATCTAGGGACCTATTTGTAATTTTCTGAAAATATTGGGGGTCAATATGTAATTTTTGCAATTTTTTTATGGTTAAAATTACAAAATAGCTCCAAAGGGTACCAAAGTGTGAATAGAGAATACCACAAGGTACCAAAGTGTCATTTTTTAAATCATAGGGTACCAAAGTGTAATTTACCTTAGTATTAATTTAGTACAAATGTAGGGACTAAAAAGTATAAAATTATTTCAAATACAAGGACCAAATCTTCACTAGGGACCAAATAGTTGATAATAGAAATATTTCAAGAATCAAATCATGTATTTTGATTATTCAGAGCTAATTGACTCGGTGTAAATTCAGGAACCAAATAATAGGTTTTTTCTGAAAGTTAAGAAACTTCAGCTGATCATATAGAAGCTATTCTTGAAGGTTTGCCTCAAGATTACAATGGCTTCATTGTGTCTGTAACCTCTAAAATTGATTCACAGATAGTCATTGATATTTGAGTCTCTTCATTGCTCAAGCGGAAAATAATATAACATTGCAAAAAAGGACTTTACATTGCTGCAAATTTAAGGAGTGTTTGGTTTATAAAAACATTTTCTGTTTCATTTACTTTTCTCATTTCTTAAAAATGATTTTCATTCTGAAATTTTAACACCTTGAAAATGTGTTTAGTTTCAAAATTTTGAAAAATTAGAAATTATGAACCTGGTTATTATTTTCATTTTTATGTTTTTAATACTTGATTTTTTTTCACTTATTAAACAACATATAATCACATTATATGTAAACAAACATGTAGTTAAATCATATAAATTTGTACTGAAATTTTGATAGCAAAAAGAATTAAAAAGGTTTAAAAGTGATATCCAACCTTCTTCTAAGAAATATTATTATCAATGAGCTATATTATAATTCTCTCACATTTGATTACAAATATTTTCTCTAATTTGAGCCACTTGTATTGCATCATTGAAATTGGTAATTTCGTTGCAAATTGTGATGGAAAAAACCCTCAAATTCAAGAATAGTGCAAGTTATCAAGCCCACTAGCTTCTGCAACATTCTTACACTCTTCCATAACAGAATCTAATTACTATCATATACTATTATTCTACAGTCTCTACTGCAACACTGCAAGTATATGAAGGGGAAAGAAAAGGGGTTTTACATATAAACCCTTTTCTTGAAGAGGCATTTTAACAAAAATCACTTGACATATTTTGGCATAACTTTAGAAGTGGAAGAAGAAACTAGAAATCAGCCCCTTACACCAGATATAACCTTTACACCTATTCCATCTTGTATATACTAATAAACTAGCCACATACCTTATTATTTCAAACAAGTTACAAAGAATTTTACAAGCATCATATCACTTCTCTTACCTGCTAATGTGGGAATCCATTGGCCGCAACGGGAATCCTCACCTTGTGCCCTCTGCTGCCTTTCATCAAGACCTCCCCAAAACTGTAAGTTCCGGTCACTGAGCGAACTGTAAGTGTCACGGAGAACTTTTGTGATGCGCCGGGTTTAATTGTCATTGCTGGAGGAGTGACTTCAATGGCAACAGCTGGTGCCATTCTGGCTGTGATCACATAGGTTTCTTCCTCGGCAACATTTGTTACGGAGCGAGTTACAGTTCGAGTTCCGACAAGATGGGAGACGGTAATTGATGGAGTGTTGAAATTTGATGGGTGGCCCATGCTGGTGTTGCATGGTGTGTTTGTGTAGTTCTGTATCTCATGAATGTCAATGCCGGGTGTTGTGCACAAGAAACCCAAGTAATCCCCATAGCCTACAATATCCATGGAACAGCATTTTAGATATAAAATTATTTACAAGCTAAATTTGTTTTCATCTTCTATATATGTAATAGTATAACTTTTGAGAAAATCTTCACAAGTGTTGGTTCATATGTCAATGTTTTTGTAAATCTTTTGCTTCACACTGATCCACCAGAAAATGGGTTCAATTCTATGCAACTTCAGAGTCATGAGTTTTATCAACATGAATTCATGGTTTCAAGCTAGATATGTGTTTTTAGATGAATATTATTAAAAAAAGACCAATTAGCGATAAACTGGAAGAACAACAGGAGGAAAAAAAAAACAAAAACACCTGCATCAAAGATGAGCCCTGGGTCCAAGGCAGCTCGCGGGTTAACATGTCCGCTCCCATAATCAAAAGGGGTTGCCGTGACCAGCTTAAAAGCTTCGGTGTCAGAATTCTGCTGTGCTAGAAGAGGCCTTCCTGCTCTGTCTAGAGTTGTTGATGTTGTCATCAAAGATGACTTAATGGCAGCAGGGCTCCATTGAGGATGCTTCTGCTTTATAAGTGCAGCTATCCCAGCTATATGTGGTGCAGCCATGCTAGTTCCAGATATCATGGCAAATCCGTCTCCTGCTCCAAAAGTCACTTCAAAAATTAAAAAGAATTCTATAGTGTAATATTCTTGTGTAAGTATTATTATTTCGTATTCCACCCTCTCTCCATTATGAAATAATTTTTGCAATATTTGGGTTATTGACTAAGAAGAGAAAACAAACCCACTAATAGTAGGAAACTCAACCATATGTTCCATTGACTTAAACATCACCCTAGAACGAAGAGATAACCACATACGTCGATATTCTATAATTCTTAGTTGTATCCTATTACTGTATACATTATCTTCTTTATGCCAGGAGGATATCCCAGTTTGAACAGCTATCTTTTGATTTCTCTTTCTCTTTTATTGATGAATTTCATGAATTAAATTTATTAAAAAAAAAACAGAGAATCTGTTTGAAGATGCATGATATCCAATAAAGCACTTGTGCCAATGAACAAATTTGGAGGTTCAATGGTTTAATAGTAGGTTAAAATCTTCATACACCTAGCAATCAACAATTAATATGCAACCAGACCATTTACTTGCTTACCTGCGTAATTGGGCTCATCAGTTCCATTCGGTGACCAAGCAGCCCAAATCAAAGAACCAGGAGCTAAAATATCTGGTTTGAGAAGATCTGCCTCCTGGAAGCTGAAGTCCTTTATATTTGGCCCCCGAGAAGAGAATAATGCCACCTGTGGTGCAGATTTATGGAGAATAGGCACCAGACCATCCCCGATATTACCTGTACCTTTAAAACTCCTCACACGCCCGGTCCAGTCTCTTGGCGTAGAGATATTATAATAATCTATAAGTTCCTAAACAATATGACCATACCACATGATCAATAGGGAAAGATTGAGTAAACATAAGAAATTAAAAAGTAATGAGGACAGGTAGAAAGAGAGAGATAAGGATAATATTAGCTTAATAAAGGGTAGACTCTAAAATAAATGAATGAGATAACATAGGCAGAAAGAAGATAGCAGTTATCTTATTAGATCCACCTCTACATCATTATGCTAGAGAGGATGAGTCAATTACTCAATTACCTTTGTATTGCTGACATCAGAGATAAGAATCCCAGGGATCCCAACTGGAACTGGATCAAATTTTGCTCCAGGAGAAACATTTTCCACACAAAGAACAAATCCAATTGCTCCAAGTGCCTTGGCTGTTTCTGATACTTTCTTTATTGATGCAGAACCAACAACAAAGTTGAAAGAATAGCCACAAAGAAGAATATTCCCCTCTACCAATTTCTTATTGAATACTTCAGGTCTCTGGCAATCTGTGGGGCTGTACTTCATAACTGAAGAATCTAGCAGCACATCATTAGCAGCAACCAATGTGTATGTTTGATTTGGATGTGTAGAAGCTGCGCAAAGGCATTAGTCACAATTTAGTGGCACAAAGATTATGTGAATATGGGAGAATAGTGGACAATGAATAGAATATCAAAAGTTGGAAAACTCACGAGACAACCCAATCCCAGCTAAGATTTTTCCATTCCCAAGGGTCAAATGGTTTTTATATCTACGATCATCAACTGCAGCTGCTACAGATGCTATCCACGGGCTATATGAAACTAAGGTCTTAGGAAAAGGACCACCGTTTCCTGCAGCCTGTGCAACAAAAATACCTGCTTTCACAGCTCCAAGAAGCGTGGCGTCGAAAGGGTTCATATATGTGGTTTTGGTAGTTGTTGCTGGACTGTTTGGTCCAACTGAAAGGCTCAGTATATCCACCCCATCATGCACAGCCTGTTTACAATCAAACTTTGAGATAAACCCATGAAAAACGATAAAACACGTCAAAGTGTTACAAAATTGATGATCCATGAAAGTGCTAGGAAGAATGTAAATGACAGAAGAAAAAGACAAAGGGAAAGAAAAGCTATGACATGTATGTTATAAGAAAAAATGAAAATACCTGATCAATTGCAGCAACAACATCAGAAACAAATCCTCCAAAAAGTCTATACAGTGCCTTGTACACAGCAATCCTACACACAACATGTCAGATGTCTAATGCAACAGAGACTGTAATTCTGAGTTTTAAATTGAAAAGCGAACAATTAAAGGTTTTTTCTCACCTGGCACGGGGAGCCATTCCACTTGCTTTCCCAAATTCATGGCCGTTCATCCTCACAGGAATTCCATTGTTTCCAGCTGCAATAGCAGCTGTGTGACTGCCAGATTTAGATGCAAGGAATACAGAAGAAATATCAAATAAGAAAACCTATCAAATTAGAAGATAAGGCTTTAAGTACAGGTGCTATTACTGAAACTTCAAATACTTTGAAACCATAAGGTGAAGAACAACTGAACATAGTTTTCTCTACAATCCAACAAGCTCTTGTGATTTGTCCATAAGCCAGAATTTGATGACCTATAACATAATCTTTTTGTAATTTAGGCCACAGATCTTTTTATTAAAAATAAAAAAAAATTTACGGATATTAATGACAGTTAACTCGCAGCATCTTTTGCAAGTGGAAAAACTTCAATATCTTCTCTATTCCAAATAATAAGGGAGTTTGAAAAGAGAAATCGACAGGGATGTTACTAAGCTCCACAAATTTGAACATGTGCTAGCTTCTTCTTGGCCAGGATACCAAAAGGAGGCAATAATTGAGAGCAGCACAGCAAGTGAATACTACCAATATGATGTTAATGCTGCATTCAATTTTGTTCCAGATCAGATGAAAGATTTCCACAAAGCCATCGCCGCATTAAAGATGGGAAAATTCAAATTTCAGAATTTTTCATCAACAGATTTTCAGACAAAGAATCCTCAAAGATCATGAGGATCCTGCCCTAGAAATGGCAGTGTCTAATTTACCACAAAAGCAACTAGAGAAGGAGTTTCTTTTCATGCAATCAAAGGAATAGTCATATTGAAAAAAATAGTACATCTGAATGATTTCAAGTGAAGAGGCTGATATAGAATGAAACAGGGCCCAACCTTCCATGCCCATCCCCATCTAGAGGTGAAGCAAAATCAATTGAGGGATTAAATGCCCCAGCAGCAATTGCAGCATGAGCAAAGTGTTGTGCTCCAATAATCTTCCCATTGCAGAAGTCCATCTTTGTATCTGGATCAATTTCACATTTTCCTCGGTATCTTGGAACTGGCCCATATGGTTCAGTATTGTGAGTTGCAAAGCTTGGGTGGCGTGGATAGATCCCTGAGTCTACAAATCCAATCACAATGTCTTCTCCAGCACGATCAAAGCCGCCTCCTGTTGGCCATACCTCAGTTGGAAGCCCCAAAAATTGTGGGGTATGTATTGTAAGTCTCTTTACTTTCCAGTCCCTCTCAACATATTTTACCCCAGGGGCATGTCTTAAGGTTTCAGCCTACTAATATAAGAGGATAGAGTGAGGAATTACAGGTGCAAAAATGAATTTATACCACACATGATGAAATTGCTAAAACAAGAACAGCTAAAGAATAATGCAAGACTTCACCTGTTCTGGAGACATATGAACAGCAAACCCATTTATAAGATGACTATAACTATAGAGTTTCTTGTAGGTCCCACGTTCAAATAGCATCCCAAGGAGCATATCATGTTTATTCTCAAGGTGACGAGCATAAGAAGTTACCAATTCACTGGAAGAAATTGAAGATTGTATAAAGTATGAGAAAAGACACTTATTAATATCCAGTGCTTTGTTCAGGGCCTAAAAGAGCAGCATAGAACAGCTAAAACACTAGCATAATTTTTTTTAAAAAAAAAAAGATGAAAAAAACTGTACAAACAGCATGGAAGTGGGATGGTGCTTATTATATTATTTTTATAATTTTACTATAGGAGATGAAGAAAAGGTGATAAAGAAAACATATTGATAAGTTCCCCTCACTAGTAATAATTCCTAGCCTCAATAGCATATCTCACAGGTCATGAAATATAGTATACCACAGTACACATTGCCTCCAAATTTCACTATATGTGTAATAAAAAAGAAGTCAAAGGGGTTCTAGCTGACTTCCCGTGGCTGCTCTTTGGTAAATTAATTCATCATTTGAAGCGGAGTTTCTCAACCTTTCAGTTGACTTTGTTGAAAAAATGGTGGCTTATATTTGGGCATAAGTCTTAGCTCAAGTCAACAAGGATAGCTGAGGAAGGGATGTTTCCCTCTAATTCTTAATAAATATAATTAAATTTTCAAAATAACAATGAAATTGCAAATACCTTGTGGTATCAATCTTCTCATCAGATTCCACAGCAGTGGCTTCAAACCCATCAATACCTCCTGTGTAACTTATGACAGGCTCACCTTCTATAGTAGCTATATAAATTTCTGCCTTTCCAGTAACCAGAAGGGACGATAAAATTATAAAGATACACCGAAACTCCAACAACCTCATGTTGACTAATTTCAATTTCAAAAGTTGTAGATCTGTTCCATCATCCAATCAATATCATTTGGTTATATATTTATCAAAATAAAAAAAATCATTCAGTTATATAATATGGGGATTGAACTGCTCAAGTCTCAACTGAAAAACACATGTCAAATGTAAATTGAAATAAATAACTGAAGCTAAAATTTAACAAATGAAAATCCTTGTCTTCCCCGTTGGTATAAAAAAGAACGGAAGTACATATGCCGGAAGTTAAGAGAGAGAGAGAGCACGAGTTTCCATCTGAAGTCTGAACCCAAGAAGACACTGGGTGACAGACAATTGGAGTTGTAAGAAGCCACTTTTTGCACTTTTGGAAGTAAAATTCAATTTGGAAGGAAAATTTTAAACACATCAAATTGAAGTATGACCAGAATACAAAAAATATCATAGTTAAAGCCAAAAAAAAAATAAAAAGATTTCCAAAACGACGAAGCACATCAAACATAACCATCTCCAGAGGGCAAATAAAGTTATAGATTGAAAAACGGCAAGCAAATGCGGTCCGATCAGCAAAGCAGAAGAAGAGCACGACGAATTGTAACAGTAGTTCAATAATACAAAAAAGAACCAAACTATTATCCGAAGACTAAAAACTTACATTCTAAAACGTATCTGGAGAATTCAGCTCAAGCAATGAAATCCACAAATGCCGCTCCGATCCGTGTGGTTCGCACTCCAAAAATAGAAAGCGAAGCTGCGAACTAAAGCCAACATTGATCGCAACCCCAAAAAAAGTTGAACAAGAAGAATGAGAGAAAACACTTTATTGGAAGAGACCAAAGAAGGAAAATAAAAAAGTGAACAGTAAATAAGTGAGTTTAAGTAAAGTAAAGCAGAATGTAGCATTAAAGAAGAAAAGGCAAATGCAACCAACCACCAATCACAGAGAAGTTAAAACGCACCGAATCGATCGGAGACTGTGAAATGCCACGAAGTTAAATCGCATCGATTAACGCCGGCGAATGAATATCTGAATGGTGATTGATGATCAGAAGTCGGATCACATTGCCATGATCGGAGATCCAACGGCCACCATTGGATGCCAGAAAGAGCTAGAAGCACGAGATCCTAGTGAGAGAGTGTATGATGAAGTGAGAGAGTGAATGTGTGTGTGAGTGTGTGTGTGTGTGTGTGTTAGGGTTTTTATTCAAGGTAGTAGCAGTAGAGAGAGAAAGTGTGTGTGTGTGAGAGAGAGAGAGAGGAAGGCGAAGAAGAAGGAGGGTGTGTAATAGATTCATTTCAGGAGATTGCAATTTATTTTTCACCTAAAATCCTGTTTTTGTCTTAGATATCTTAGTACTTTTTTAACTTAGTCCTCTTCATTTTTTTCTTGGGTCAAAGTGTAAATTTGGTTCCATATTTTTTGCTCAGTTCCCAATTTGGTCCTGTTTCTTTTTCTTTTTTTTGCACTTTTAGTCTCATATATTTGCAAAAGGTCTCAATTTGGTCTCGTATCATTTTTTGTCCTATATCTTTTAGTGAAGTTACAGAATTGGTCTCATATCTTTACAAAATAATCGACCGTTAATTGATCCTTTTACAAAGATATGGGACCACTTCTGCACCTGACCCAAATATATAAGAACAATTTTGCAATTGACCCAAAGATATGAGACCAAAACTGCAACAAAAAAATGAGACCAAATTGAGACCTGACTCAAAGATATAGGACCAATTCTACAATTGACCCAAAGATATGAAACCAAATCTGTAACAAAAAAAATAGAGGACCAAAAGTGCGACAAAAAAATGTGGAACCAAATTGAGAATTGAGCAAAAGATATGAGACCAAATTTATACTTTGACTTTTTTTCTTTATTCACTTGTTCTCTCAAAAAAAGTTTACTTTACTGATATTGCACTTTTTTATTCTACTTTTAGTTAAATTGACGATATAATAGTATAATTAATAATATAATATTATTAATTAATTTATAGAAAATTAATTATAAACGATTCTTATGATAATACATTATAAATCTGTTTTTATATATTTTGTGACACTTCAGTCCTGAATCCTGATTCCTGATTTATCTTTCTGTACTATGAGGGAAATATAAAAATATATTATTATTAGGTAAAAATCTTCAATTGGTCCCAAATATATGGGATGGACTTCAAATTGGTCTTAAATGTTTCATATATTTTATATTAATCCTACATGTTTCAATAATTTCTCAAATTGGTCCCAAAAACTTACTTTCGAGATACGATTTGACCTCATTTGTTAATGATCTCAAGTCTCAACTGGACAGAGAAAAAAATTTTCAAGACACAAAAAATAGTTCCAAAATTGTCGCATTTAAACTTGAAATAAAAGAAATATAACCAAATTTTTTTATTTGACCAAGAAATAAGCAATTCATTTTCGGAACTTAATTTGATTTTTTTTTGTTGATGATCTTAATTAGATATAAAAAGTTCTGTTAAAAGTAATTTATAGTTTTAGATTCGTTGCATTAAAAGTTTAAACGAGAGAAAGTACTTACCAAAAGTATCTCGATTTAGGACCACATTTGAGATTTTGACTTATTAAATGAAAAAGAGGGTAAGGAGACATTGGCGCGCAAGTTGTGGGGCAGTTGAGTTGAAAAGACGATACTACCCTTACAGTTTGATCTGTGGGGACGGGTTTCTCTGCGGTTACGCGTATCCGAAATCAAAGGAGAAAAGGCAATCTAATCATTTTTAATGGATCGTTGGGTCACCCGAATCATTTTATTTATAATAAATTAATAAATTAATATTTTGATCTACAAAATATGACTGAATTAGTAATATTTAATCTTTGAAAATTTTCCACAGATTAAATTGTATACTCTAACATTTTACTCTTTTAATAATTGAGTTATTATATTAATTCAATATTTTTTTGAGATTAAATTATTAATTTACTCTGATTTATTTTTTATTATAAAACACCAAGGCTTTTTCTTTAGTCCGGAAAATAAAGAAACAGTATGGAGTACTCCTGAATGATTAATTTAGGAATTTAGAGTTATGATCATTAATGAATCTAATGTTTCAGGCTAATTAAGAGCTGTATTAATCAAATTAACCTCACATTAGATTAACCTAATGTGTAAGATTAATCTCTTTTTCTTCCCAAGAAAAATCTTGAAGATTCATGGACCTAAATTAAATTTGTTATCATTTTCTTTTGTTCTTTTTGAGGTATGGAGAATTTAGGTGTTGAATAAATTGAGGTAAGTTGCAATTTATCTGTTTATACATTTCTTGTTGTAATTAATATGGTTATATCTCTCATTTCAAGTTTTATTATAACGAATCTCAAGCTATATATTGCTTTTAACGAGTTATTTTTTTATTCAGTTAAGATTGTCAACAAATAAAGTCAAATTAAGCTCCAAAAAGGAGTTTCTCGTTTCATAGTCCAAGGAACAAAGTTGGTCATATATTTCCTATTTCAAGTTGGATTGTGATGATTTTAGAGTTACAAATTATTCTTGATGAGTCATTTTTCTGTCTAATTAAGACGGTCATTAAATGAGATCATATCGAGATCGAAAGTAATTTTTTATAATTTTCCACTTTTTGGTT